>SKCR01054150.1:0-37008 GCA_019454045.1 Zanthoxylum bungeanum | reverse complement strand
CCCGAGCCCGAGAGTGATTGCGAGCGCATTCGCATTTCGAATTCGAGCGCGGCACGCAAGTCACATCAAGCGTCAAATCGTTAGTCACATCATGCGTCAAATTAATTGTCACTTGATGTGTTGTGACTGCACACCATGTCACTTTATTAAAGTGATGTGATGTGACTTAAAGTAAAAAGTAGAAGTGATGGTTGTTGGAAAGCATTAATAGATTTTGCTTTTTGACTTTTGATATATATGAAAATGATTTATATATTTGTTTTTGTTTTTGGAAAATAAAATAAATATATAAACTAAAAATCATTTTCTCTCTCTCTCTCACCACTCACGCATATCTTCCTCTCCCTCTCTTTTCTCTTCTTTCTTCACGGTTTCAAAGCCGATTCCTTCTCCAAAAATTTCTGGTTTGACCAAAATTTTGAGAAGCAAATTGAAGAAGAGTAGTGCTAGCACACACATGGGTTATATTATGGTGATAGGGAAACGAATTTGGGAGCTTGGAAAGCTTGAAGCTTGAAGCTTTAATGGAGTCTTCAATGGCCGAACATGAAGGAGGCAAACCAGTCACCAACCGAGCAGCCCACTGCATGAGGAAGTTATTGCCGAGCTTATGGAGGGAGCTTGAAGGCTTGTATTCTTCATTTCATCAAAACCCATCAATGTGAGTATGAATTCCGCCTTACTCCTTGTTGTGTATTCAACTCGTTTTTATTGCATGTTTGTGATCCTTGGGACTTGATTGAAACTCAACATACGCCTATTCTGGGCATATTGAGAATCGTAGTGTATTGGGTTGTGATGTCGAGATGAAAGTATCACTTCCAGTCACAGTGGAGATGATGATCACGTAGGATACTAAACTGGTGCTCTTTTATGCTGCAGCTATCGGCATATTATGACTAGGTCATGTTTATCCTATTATAGAGACTAGTTACCAGAGATCTGATATGTGCTTTGTACGGGGCGGCGGACAATTCCAGCCCCGGGCCTTACACGTGACATCCGATACTGGATCGTAATACGCAATACTACGTATACTACGCCTGATATAGATCACATATTCTCTAAGAATATTTCTGGAGAATTGGGTAGGCACGGTGCTTTGCTAAAAGCCAACCATGTCTTGTAAATCGGTAAAAATGTAGTACTAGGTACGTACGTGTTCGGATAGTCCGACCATCGGATTTACTGCCAACATATCCGGGGATCTCATGGGTCTCTTCCCGAAGATTCAACGATGACGTATGACTCGCACTTTATTAATATGGGATTAATTAATAAGAGAGAAAATTAATCTAGGATTAATTACGGAGAGATATTTTATCTGGGATAAAATATTAATTAAAGAGTGAGAACGGTTAATTTGGAATTAATCGATAAAATAATATATTCCATATATTATAAGAAATTGGATTTCGACGCGGAATTAAAATTAGATTTTAATTCGGGCGAACGAGTTAGTTTAGAATTAATTCGTTAGCGATGTGAATAGTAATTTTGCTAGGCATAATTATTTAATTAAATTTGATTTAATTACGTCGCAACAGAAAATTTGTTAATTCGGAATTAGCGAACCCGAGCTCGGGAGTGTTTGCGGGCCCACTCGTATTTCGAATTCAAGTACGGCCCACAAGTCACATCTAGCGTCAAATCATTAGACACTTTGATTGATGTGATGTCTAGTCACTTTGAGTGATGTGACAACTAGTCACTTTTGAGTGATTGATGGAGGTGGTTGAAGACTTTAATATCTTGTACCAAAATTTAAATTTTGGAAAAATGGTAATTGTTTTGGTATTTGTTTTGGAAATCAAATAAACCAAATATATAACACATTTTTTTCTTTTCCCTCCTCTATCTTCTAACACGGTTTGGAACCATCTTCTTCTCCCTCTCTCTCTCGGCTTTGAAGCCAATTTTTCTCCTTTTATTGGCAAGGCCGAGACATAGAAGAAGAACAATAAAGATTTATGGCAAATTTTTCTTATGCTAGCACATGAAGGGTCATCCAAAGGTGATAGGGAAACCTATTCATGAGCATGGAATCACAACATAAAGCTTGGAGCTTGGAGCATCCATGGTGGGGGTGACCGAGAATGACAAGGAGCACAAAATGACCATTGCCGAAAGCTTGAAGTTTTTGTGTTCAACGCATCGCCAAATCCGATCAATGTAAGTATGATTTTGCCATACCTCTTTGAGTATTCACACATGTTTCATTGCTTGAATTGATCTTGGGACTAATCTAGAAACCAACAATGGTATCTTGAGCCATTTTGAGCATGAAAATTTATTTAGGGTAAAATTGGGCAAAATTGATTTGAGCATGTTTGAGTGAAATTGATTGTTTGAGTATGCTTAAATTATGATAACATGGTGTTATGCATGATCAATTTGATGAAAATTGAGTTGGATCGAATTTTCCCTAATTGTTTGGCTTGGCCGAAACTAGAGCTTGCCCTAATGTCATGGAATTTTTTTGATTTTGATCATTGGATGAGTTGAAATCATTTGGGTAATGTTGATTTAGGATTTAATTGGATTGAAACCGAATTGGACAAAGAAATCCCTAATTTCCGTGACTAACTATGCATGGAAAATGATTGATTTTTTATTCAAATGTGTTGGACATGTTTTGATGATAATAGGCATAATTAATTTTGTAAATTAGTGTTTTGGAAATGTTAATTTGGATAATTAATTATGGTATACACTTTAGGTTAATTGAATTATGAAATTTGGAATTTCGGTAATTTAATTAATTGGGCCAAAATTGGAATTGGGCTTGTAAAGTTGTAATTGGGCTTAATGGGCTTGGTTGGGCCAAGTTTGGTTTAGGCTAATTGGTTGATCCAATTGGGACCAAAACCATATCCATAAAGTCCAAATATGACTTAATGGACCTTTAATTTTAATTGGGCCTAAAATGGTTTCTTGGAAAATAAGGGTGATTCCTTAAATGGGCTTTGGTATTTGGGTTTGACCCATATTGACCAAAGTCCACGCCTTAAGAAATTAATTAAAAGCCCATTGGGCTTTAATTAAATTGACATTGAATGTTAATTGGGCTTTGAGACCCGTAACGATTAGAATTAGAATCTAAGTCGAAAAGGCACATTAAAAAGTGTAATTATTTAATTTAGAATTAAATATAGAATTAGTATTAAATACAAATTAAATTGGATTTAATGTTGTAGTTTAATATAATTCGAGAATTCATACTTTGAGTACTTATTCGCAAAACGAGTCGGACTCGCGCAAAATCAAATCGTTGTTTGAACATTGGATGGTCATTAATTTTCAGATTAATTAATTGGATTAGATTGATTGATAACATGCTTGTGTGAATACATGGATGCGATGCATGCATAATGTCTATCCGATGGATATTAGATGGGTGAGGGCAATTTTAGAAATTGTTGTAATAAATTTAGAATTTATTAAATTTGACCTGCGTGTCCAGCCTATTACCTCTTGACTCTGTGTATTTCTCTTCTCACCTATTCCCATAAATGTAAATGAGGTTTCTTTAGAAGTGTTTATGTAATCGGGTAGAAGTAATACTTATGCTAGTGGGAGAGAGGAAATGGAGAGTTTTGTTCTAGGATAATGTGTTAAGTATCCATCCGCATATCATTATTATATTTATTTACTTACGCGCCTTATTATATGTTTAGAATGCATGTTTAAGGGTGTATGATGATGAAACCTTAACAAAGATAATTAATGGTTGCCAATTACTCGAAAAACCCTCAACACATATTAACTGTTTTCCTTCCATTGAGTGATTCTTATCAAGATCCAAGATTGGCACTGGTTTGTTGGCCAAAGTCAAGAACTTTGTCCGTCGCGGATGTGTTTGAATCATGAAGGCTTTGTTCCATATCGGTGTCTTGTCCAAGTTGTGATTTGATGGCCAAATTCAAGATCAATTCTTGTCCATCGACATCGATTACGAAGCTTTCCAAGGTCAATGGGTTCCGCTTAACTGGGATCACTAAGTTTGTTGTGCCAAAGCCAAGGCTTAGTTGATTCAGAGGAAAAAGGTTAGAGAATATATTGGCATATATAAGATATATGTTTCAGACTTGGATGTCCACCTACTGGATCTAGGAATTGGATGGGATCCAATTGATCTTAGAGATCTACCTAGTTAATTATCTTACAATTTGTTGGCCAAAGTCAAGATTGTGTGTTATTTAACGGGATCCTAGCCCACTAGGAAACAAGGTTTCCCGAGTACTCCACAGAGGGTTAGAGGCTCGCCGAAAAATAGTGGGAGGCAAGTATTAAATTTGCAATATTCGTTTAGTTATTTGACATACGCGCTCATTCAAATTTTTCGTCAAATAAATTATTTATTAGTTGGACTAATATTTAATAGTTGTTTTAATAAACAGTTGGACTGTATTCAAACTATTTCAATTAATAGTTGATTTTATAATTGGATTATAGTAATCAATATAATTGAATTTAACCTATTAAATTATAGTTGATTATATAGTCAGACTATAGTAATCATTATATTTAATAGTACCTAAAATCGTTGATTAAATAGTTGGACTATTAGAATCAAGATAATTGAAAGATTTGTGTTTAAAACGTAATCCTGGGTGAAAATGTTTTTAAACGGCTTTCATTTTCAAATGGGAATAAAATCTCAAGTTAGTCCTGGAGACCGAGAAGTTACTTTATTTGATAGAGTGACGTTGTTAGACATTATGACCCATAGCGTCACTGTTTTGTAAATGATATTGTATTATTGTACAAAATTAACTATGTGATAATGAAATTGCCTTTTGCCGTTTTGTAAAATTATTTACTTTAATATATTAATGGCAAAAGTCCATATGATTAGTTCCGTATTGAGATGATATGAGACAGTATCAATATAAAAGGTTTAATCATTAAATATCCCTAGTCGGAGAGTATTATCGAGATCGAACATCGATAATGTAGAATAGACTAGTATTGCACTTGTGCGAGTTGTGATGGCACAACGGCATAGTTCTCATATATTTAAGTATTGGATACTTATGCAAGTGCGATAGGAGGTTGTGTTTTACCGATGGTACGGAAAACAGCTTCGCTCTGGACAGACCCCGCGGGGAATCCCATTGGTAGTATGTCTGCGTGTCTATGGGAGGCCGCATCAGGGTAGGTGTATATGGTCTTAACCTGAGACTTGCATCGCTAGTACTTGCGACAATCGGTAAACTTTGGTTTTGGTGGTTCGGGGCTTTAACCGGTTCTGTGTACGCCTCTTCTGGGTTTATCGAGATTCGTAGTGTACTGGATGTGATGTCAAGATGGAAGTATCACTTCAGACATATGGAGATGATGATCACGCAGGATACAAAACTAGTACTCTATAAAAGGTTGCAACCGTCGGGACAATATGACCAGGTCAGGATTGTCCGATTTAAAGAGACTAGTTGTTTGATGTCCGATATATGTTTCGTACTGGATCGATGTACGCGATACTACGGTATACTACGCTTGATAAAGATCTAATATTCTAGTAAGAATATTTCTGGAGAATTGGGTAGGCATGGCGCTTTGCTAGAAGCCAACCTTGTCTTGTAAATCGGTAAAAACGTAGTACGAGGTACGTATGTGTTTGGATTATCCAACGACCGTATTTACTGCCAACATATCCGGAGATCTCTTGGGTCGCTTCCTGAAGATTCACCTATGATGTTTGATTCGAACTTTATTAATCTTGGATTAATTACGGAGAAAACTTTATCTTGGATAAAATGCCTTATTAGGAGAGAGAGAGAGATTGATTAATTTGGAATTAATCGATAAAATAATATATTCGATATATTATTAAACGAAATTAGATTTCGACGCGGAATTAAAATCGGATTTTAATTCGGGCAAACGAATTAATTTGGAATTAATTCGTTAGCGATCTGAATAATAATTCCGCTAGGCGTAATTATTAATTCTCGTCGCGACGGAAATTCGTTAATTCAGAATTAGCAAATTTGGGCCCGAAAGTGTTTGTGGACACATTCGTATTTTGAAACGGGTGGAATCCGAAAATCACATCGCGATATCTCATTACTTGACACGAATAGATGATGGATTTATCTAGTCACCTTTATGGGATGATACATTGTCTCTATTCTCAATGTGAGATAATGATGGCATATGATGAATTTTCCTTTGGAGGGAAAACCTTTCACGGTTTTTGAAGGGTTTTTTAATTAAAAAATTCATTTTGGTATTTGATATCTTATCATTGCTTTTCATTTGGCAACTCACGGTTTTGGAAACAAAAGGAGAAAGAAAATTGAAAAGTCTAACACTCCCTCTTCCTCTCCTTTGCTCACGCCGTGAGCTTCAAACCAAAGGCAGAAAAATCATTTTCATTTCTCTATTTTGCTAGCACATTGAAGGATCAAAAGAGGTGATAGGGAAACAACCTTGGAGCTTGGAACACTTGAAGACTTGAAGCTTCTCTTCCTCTTCATCTTGGCCGAAACTTCCACCTTGAAGACTCAAGGATTGTCTTCACCATTTTCGTCACAAAGCTTAGTAAGTATGATTCCGCCATGTTTCTAGCTTTGCATGTATGTTATTTGTATTTCTATGGCTTAATCTTTCTTTGGGACTAATTATAGAAACCAACAATGGTATCATGGAGCCATGTTTAAGCATGAAATACATTAGGGTTAATTTGGAGAAAATTGATTGAAGCATGTTCTTGTTAAATTGGATGCTAAAGTATGCTTATATGTATGTTATATGATACATTACATGATCAATTTTAAGAAAAATGCATTGGATGATTTTTCCCCAAAGTGGTTGTCTTGGCCGAATGTGAGGTACTTCCACTAAGTTGAATTTTTTGCATGCACAAGTTCATTATATGATTTGAGTATGCTTAAATGTATGTAATATGATATTATACATGATCAATTTTGAGAAAAATGCATTGGATAATTTTTTCCCAAAATTGATGCCTTGGCCGAATGTGTAGGTCATTTTACTGGTTTGGTATTTTGCATGCACAAGTTCATTAGATGATTTGAGTATGCTTAAATGTATGTAATATGATGTATTACATGATCAATTTTGAGAAAAATGCATTGGATGAATTTTTAACCAAAATTGTTGATTGACCGAAAATGAAGATCCTTTTACTTAATTGGATTTTTTGCTTTCAAGTTCATCCGGAACTAATCATAGGGACTTTTACCATTTATATATCAAAGTAAATAAATTACAAAACGGTAAAAGGCAATTTCATTACTACATAGTTAATTTTGTACAATAATACAATATCATTTACAAAATAGTGACGCTATGGGTCATTACTGTCTAACAGGAAGCGTGACTGCCATTTGGACAAAGCAGACATGAAGGAATTGAAGACGAGCAAGGCTCTGACTTCAAATATGTTTGTCAAGATTATGTTCACTACTAGTATTGAAATTAGATTTTAAATACTTAGTGTGGTACATAAATACATATTGATGTTCAGAATCTGCTATGAGCAGGATACTGACCTCAATTGAGATTTAATCTGCGAATTAGAAATGGGACGAAAGTCATTGTTTTAACTGTAGATACCTAATTTTAGGAACTACCCTCGGGTGTGTACCTAAATTTGGAAACTGTTATAATGTAACTAGTTTGACTAGATACATTATCTCTATATTAGTGTTTAACCCGCTGCGGGTGAACCTTTATATTCTGGAACACTAAAGTGTTTTATTATATAAAGATGATATTGAGATAAACACATTAGAAGTGAATAACAGAATTATATTTTGAATATAAATAAATCTCAAACGTATAAAATGACAAACAAACAGCTCAAACTGATTTGGTCAGGAGAATCATATTGTGGCATTGTTGTCTAGGACACAATTAAACAAGACTCGTATATCCCCACTTTTGAAGAGTGGGTATAAGGACTGATTTGATCCAATTCAAATAAAGTCTACGAATCTAGTTATTGGGCAAAGTGCCTAAAACACTATTTACTTGGTAAAAGTGTAAATGCCATCGACCTGTTAGCCCTAGTTCATAGTGAAGCAAGTGGGCCCATGTCTGGCAAGACTAGAGGTGGATATGAATATTTCGTGACCTTTAATGGATGTGGCATCGCGTTATGGTTAAGTGTTTCTTTTGAAGAACACAAATCAGAGACTTTTATAGTTTCGACACGAAATAGACAAACAGATCGGCTAAAGTATTAAACCGTCACGGTAAGGCCGTAATGGAAAATACTTAAGTAATTAGTTTCTTAATACTTGAAAGAGTACAATATTCTTTCAAAAGAGGACTCCACCCGGAACACGTCAGTTTGACGGTGTGTCCGAACTGAGTAACTGAATTTTGTTGGACATGATAAAGGTTAATCATGAGTCGCTCTGAGCTACCATTTCCTTCAACGGATACGTTTGAAACAGTGCATAACTTATTTAGAATAAGGTTCCATAAAATTTGTTAGACAGATTACATATTAGATATGAACTGGAAAGAAACTGGGTTTCTCATTCCTGAATATTTGGGAATGCTAGGCATATGTTTGGATGATACCAAACTAAAACCCAAATTGGATAAGTGCCAATTGTAGTTATCCTAGGGATACCAAAGTATAGTACTTATACATCTCACATGAGAAAATTAGATTGTTGCTCACCATGCGATTTTCCTAAGAGGAATACCGATATGCAGTGGTAAGTGGGAGGATAGTAAGACTCGATGAAAATCAGAGTAATACTATTCAAGGCACCGAGTCCTAATGGAAAATAAATAGTTAATCAAGGATGAAACTATACCATAATCTTCGAATACACAAGAACCGCGTAAGTCGGAGAGAGTCAGAAAACAACCTGGGGTATAGGTTTCTGACCTCACCTCATAACGATGTCTGTCTTATTGAGGTATACCAACTGACTACGTATGAGGAAGTGATACAAGGTATTGACTCCCTTATTATGGAAAAGTGCCATGAATCCGAAATTGATTCCATGTATATCAATTATATTTTGATACTAGTTGATGTACCGCAAGGCATTGTGCCTATTGGTACTGTATAAGTCTTCAAGGAAGACATACATGGAAGGCAACATACCAACGTACTATGCTAGGCTTGTAACGGAAAGGTATCGTTATCAACATTGTGTTGATTACGATTTAACCTTTTAACTGTTGCCACGGTAAATCCATTTGGATAATACTTGCAGATGCTGCATGTTTCATTTATGAAATATGTCAGCTTAACGGAAAATCGCTTTCCTGAAAGGGAAACCTTTTGGAGAATGTTTACAACATCCTGTCAGTTTTGTCGTACCATAACTAGCAAATAAGGTTTGCAGGTTGTTCAATCCATGTTTTGATTGAAGCAAGCATTAGGTTCTTGGAATTATCATTTTTGATGTAATCATAATAGTTTATGATTTAATTCAAAACAAAAAGATTCTTGTGTATATAAGAGGGTTAGTGGGAGCGCACTGACAGTAGCTGTCCTATAAAATAATGATGATATCTCATTTCTTGGAAATGATATTCCCATAAAACAATCGGTGAAAGCTTGGCTTTCGAGAAAACTCTCCGATAACTCATACATTGAAAAATGTACGCGACCTGGTGTCTCATACGCTTTGAGCATATGAAGTCACAAACAGGTCAATCCAAGTGATAGTCACTGGATTGATGTTAAGAAAATCCGTTAGTTTCTTAGAGAACTAAGAATGCTGTCTTATAATATAGAGATGGAGAACTTGAAGTGACTGAGATCACTGTTGCAAGTTTCCTAACCGATAAAAATGACTATAAGTCGCAAACGGTACTATAAAGTTTGAATAACGGTACAGTGAACTGGAAATATTCAAAGCAAGATACTGTTACCTTATAAATAATAAATGCGGGTTAATTGCTGTAGCTGAGGCGGCAATAGAAGCCATTTGGGTCGATAATAAATCTAATTAGATTAGATATAATTCTGTTAGTAGCTAAGCTAGGCGTCAGCACAGGCTAAAGAATTAATGGTCTCATCAACGATCCAGATACATACTTCGACTATTCATCTGATTCGTTCGGATCATACATCGTGGCGATGTGATGATCGAATAAATCGCATCAGATGATAATCATACAAATCCGCTGACGAAAGCATTTCTCAGCAATTTGAGGCAACCGTACATAGTTCGGGTGTAAGACACTCGAGTGACTGGCTATAGGCCAAGTGGGAGATTGTTGGACAATTATGACCCATAGCGTCACTATTTGTACAGATCATGGTGTTGTTGTACAAATTAACTATGTGACAAAGGAGATTGCTCTCTTATCATTTGTGATTAGATCACCTAGATATATAAATAATAGGAGGTCCCTATGATTTGTTCCTGGATTGAGAATGATATTAGACAGTATCAATCCATGAAGGATAAATCATTAAATATCCATAGTCAGAGTATTATCGAGATTGGACATCGATAAATACGTAAAAGACTAGTATTACACTTGTGCACGTTGTGAGATGACAACGACATAGTTCTCATATGTTTGGGTATATGATACTCATGCAAGTGTAATAGGAGGTTGTGTTTTACCGATGGTACGGGAAACAACTTCGCTCTGGATAGACCCCCTCGGAATTCCATTGGTAGTATGACTATGTGTCTATGGAAGTCCGAAATCAGGGTAGGTGTATTTTGTCTTAACTTGAGACTTGCACCGCTAATACTTACGACAATCAATATACTTTGGTTACGGTCGTTATAGGCATTGCATTTTTGCATGTGAGTCCCTATAATGAGTCTCATTTGGAGGCACTACCTTTTTAGTCGAGGAAGTTGCGGGAAACGGTCGTCGGAAGGGAATCGGTATTTCGTTAAATTTTATCCGTATGTTTAGCTCCAAGCTCACTCGTTGGACCTCCGTTTTAAAGCACATTTGGCCTAAAAAAAACCCATAACCATTTAACCTTGGCCCAAACCCACTCACCAAACCAACACAACACTTAGCCCACCACACTTGGCCCACACGCCCAAGGCCCTCAAAATACAACCCAATTAAATAAAATATTAATTAAATAATATACCAAATAAAATAAAATAAAATATTAAGTCATATACCAAATTAAATAAAACATTAAATAAAATCATGCCTAATTAAAATCAATCAACAAAATATTATTCCTAATTAAAAATATTGTATTCCTAACTTAACAAATATTATGCCTCAACAACACAAATTAAATTTACTAACTTCCTAATCTAGCCAAGGCATGTCTCCAATCAAATATAAATTTTCCTAGTAAGACACTAATTGGTTTGTTTCCTCATTTAAAACTCATGCACAAACAAGTAAACACAATGGATCACTATAAAATATAACACAAACTTAACTCCTCACACCTCTCACACGGCAACAACCAAAAAATAATAATAAGAAACCCTTGGCTCTCTCAACTCTCTCACGGCCTCACCAAATAATGAAACCCTAAACAACTTGCGTTATTCACCTTCTCTCTCTTAACAAACTGACTTCACTCACAATCAAATAGCCAACACAAACCTAACGTCACCCACAAGCCCCTCCACTTGTCACAGCCACAAACTCACAAATCCCTTTTACACGCACGTTGCACCCACCATCACACAGCCATCACTCAAACGCCTCAAGCCTTAACACTCAACCACCTGCCCCTTGCCCCACTTGCCTCACAGCTGCACCATAAGCCCACCTTACCTCGTGCAAAGGACACATTCTTTACTGCTCAGCAACGACCATCAAACCCTCCACACACTCACACCGAATGTGCACACACAGCCCACATAATGCCATTAAACACGTCCCCTAGCCTCTAGCCACATATTCTTCTCGCCAACAACCACTCAGCCCCACTGACCTTCACCATGATACGTAGCAACCCCAAAATAGCCCCGTACTTCACCAAAACTGCCTACCAAATCTGCCCATGTAACACCACACAAACTGTCCATCAAACTGCTCAATCTACCTCAGAATCACAGCCCCACACATTCCAGAAACAGTCCTCAAAACGCACCCAAACTACCCTAAAACAGTCCCCGAAAATAACCCAAAACAGTAACCAAATTGAGCCAAAACAGTCCAGTAACACCCTGAACAGTGACCAGAAAATATAGAGAAAATAGTAGCCAAAATTCATGAAAACTTGCAAAACCAAAACAGCGAGCTAAGATGTTAATCCGTGAACCGGAAGAGTTGCGGATGATAGCCTTTCTTTTTCTGACGGCTGTGAAACGCTAGTCCGAAGTCGACATAAAAGGTATACCTGAGGGTAACTTTTCCTATATTTCTCTATCTTTTAAAATTGTTTTATTCATTTGTATTCGCATGAGAGTCGTTTATTGGTCATGATGTGGTCATTTGAGTAGATAGATGTATTATGAGTTATGTATGTTGTGGCCCTTAATAAAATGAAAAATGTGTCGCCTCTCTGGTAATATATATGGAAACCCGTGTTGGAAATCTAATAACCATGTCCCAAGATCAAAACAAGCAAAATATATATAAGAATGAACTAGATTGAAGTAATGGCGGAAACATACTCACAAAGATCGGAATCGGATGCGTTGATGAAACAAAACTTCCTCCTTTGTGCAGTGAGGGTTTCGGCCAAGATGAAAAGAGAAGCTCCAAGCAATGTTTGATCCTTCCAAGCTCTAAGATGAGTTTCCCATAACACCTTGTATGATCCCTTGATGGTGCTAGCCAAAATTTGATTTATTGTTCCAAACCACACCTTTCTTCAAGTTTTTGCAACAAAAAATGAAGAAATGGAGAGGGCTTGAGAGCTTACTGTTTCGGTAAGCTTGAGAGGAGAGAAGATTATGATTTTTGTCTCAAAAATCAATTTATATTTATGTCATAATTATATTAAATAATAATATAAATATGACACAAACCATGCAAAGACTTAGAGTGTCTAACACTCAATTTCCATGCAATACCCTTGAGTGCTTTGTACACTATCTTCATGCAATACATCTTGATTAAATAATGCAAATAATGACAAGTGTCATGTGGGCCCCACACGTTTCCAAATGAAAGTGGGCCCACGTGCACTCACGCGTTCGGGTTCGATATTTCCGAAATACCGAGCTTACGTCGCGACGTTAATTAAATCGAATTTAAATAAATAATTGCGCCTAGCGAAATTATTATTTACGTCGCTAACGAATTAATTCTAAATTAACTCGTTTGCCCGAATTAAAATCTAATTTCAATTTCGCGTCGAAATCGAATTCCGATTATTATATCGAATATAATAATTTTACGATTAATTCTAAATTAATCGTTCTCTCTCTTTATACATTACTTTATCCAAGATAAAGTCTCTCCGTAATTAATCCAAGATTAATCGAGTTTGAATCATACGTCATCGGTGAATCTTCGGGAAGCGACCCAAGAGACCTCTAGATATGTTGGCAGTAAATCCGGTTGTCGAACTATTCGAACACGTACGTACCAAGTACTACGTTTTTACCGATTTACAAGACAAGGTTAGCTTCTAGCAAAACGCCATGCCTACCCAATTCTCTAGAAATATTCTTACTGGAATATTAGATCTATAACAGGCGTAGTATACCGTAGTATAGTGTATATCGAACCAGTATCGGATGATCACATGTAAGGCCTGGGGCTGGATATGTGTCTGCCCCGTACGATACACATATCGGACATCAAGCAACCAGTCTCTTTGAATCGGATAATCCTGACCTAGTCATATTATCCCGATGGTTGCAACCATTATAGAGTACTAGTTCTGAATCCCTCGCGATCATCATCTCCATATGTCTGAAGTGATACTTCCATCTTGACATCACACCCAGTACACTACGATTCTCGATAAACCCAGAAGAGGTATACACATAACTCCTTAAAGCCCTGGACCACCAAACCTAAATTTTACCGATTTTCGTAAGTACTAGCGATGCAAATCTCAGGTTAAGATCATATGCACCTACCCTGAAGCGGACTCCCATAGACACGCAGACATACTACCAATGGGACTCCGCGGGGTCTATCCAGAGCGAAGCTGTTTTCCGTACCATCGGTAAAACACAACCTCCTACCGCACTTGCATAAGTATCCAATACTTAAATATATGAGAACTATGCCGTTGTGCCCTCACAACATGCACAAGTGCAGTACTAGTCTATTCCGCATTATCGATGTCCAATCTCGATAATACTACGACTAGGGATATTTAATGATTAAACCTTTATGGATTGATACTGTCTCATATCATCACAATCCGGAACTAATCATAGGGACTTTTACCATTTATATATCAAAGTAAATAAATTACAAAACGGTAAAAGGCAATTTCATTACTACATAGTTAATTTTGTACAATAATACAATATCATTTACAAAATAGTGACGCTATGGGTCATTACTGTCTAACAATCTCCCACTTGGCCTATAGCCAGTCACTCAAGCATCTAATACCTGAACTATGTACATGTCGCTCAAACTTTTCCCGAGGAATAGCCTTCGTCAGCGGATCTGCAATATTATCCTCTGATGCGATCTTCTCGATCTTCACATCGCCACGATGTATGATCTCTCGAATCAGATGGAATCGTCGAAGAACATGTTTGGATCGTTGATGAGACCTTGGTTCCTTAGCCTGTGCTATAGCCCCGCTATTGTCACAATACAATGGAACGGGCTCAGCTGCTAACGGAACTACTCCTAATCCAATTAGGAATTTTCGGATCCAAACTGCCTCTTTTGCTGCTTCAGCTGCTGCAATGTACTCCGCTTCAGTTGTTGAATCGGCAACAGTATCTTGCTTGGAAGATTTCCAGCCAGCTCACTGCTCCGTTATTCAAGCAAAATATGTACCCGGTTTGCGACTTGAAGTCGTCTCTGTCGGTTTGGAAACTTGCATCGGTATACCCAGATACCTCAAGTTCTCCATCTCCATAGATTAAGAAAACATCCTTAGTTCTTTTAAGATACCTAAGGATATTCTTAACCGCCATCCAGTGATCCTGTCCTGGATCGGCCTGATATCGACTGCACATGCTCAAAGCATAGGACACATCAGGTCGTGTACATATCATGGCATACATGATCGATCCGACTGCCGAGGCGAACGGAGTCCGACTCATGTTGTCTCTCTCATCTTGTGTTTTAGGACACATGTCCCTAGATAGAAAGACGCCATGTGATGTTGGCAACAGTCCCTTCTTGGACTGATCCATGTTGAATCTCTTCAACACTTTATCAATATATGTACTCTGGGAGAGTCCAAGTAGCTTTCTAGATCTATCCCGGTAGATCTTTATTCCTAGAATAAAAGCTGCTTCTCCCAGATCTTTCATGGAGAATTTCAATGAAAGCCAAGCTTTCACCGACGTTAACATGGGAATGTCATTGCCTATAAGCAATACATCGTCGACATAAAGGACAATAAAAGTCAGTGCACTCCCACTAACCTTCTTATATACACAAGGATCATCTACGTTTTGAATGAAATCATATTCTTTTATGACCTCATCAAAACGTTGGTTCCATGACCTCGATGCTTGCTTCAGTCCATAAATGGACCGATTTAACTTACAAACCTTGTTTGCAAGTCTTGGTGCGATAAAACCGTCAGGTTGTTGCATATAAACATCCTCCAACAGGTTTCCGTTAAGGAAAGCGGTTTTAACGTCCATCTGCCATATTTCGTAATCGTAATATGCAGCTATTGCAAGCATTATCCGAATGGATTTAATCATGGCAACGGGTGAGAAAGTTTCGTCATAATCAACTCCAAGTTGTTGACGATACCCCTTCGCTACGAGCCTAGCTTTGTACGTTTGTACGTTGCCATCCATGTCTGTCTTCTTCTTGAAGACCCATTTGCATCCAATAGGCTTTACGCCTTCTGGTGCATCAACCAGTGTCCAAACTTGGTTGGTATACATGGAATCCATTTCGGCCTTCATGGCTTCTTGCCATAAAGTGGATTCGATACCCTGTATCGCTTCCTCATACGTAGCCGGTTCAGTATCCTCAATAAGATTAATATACATGAGGTGAGATCAGGAATCCATACCTCTCAGGTATTACCCTGACTCTCTCCGACCTACGTAGTCCTTGTGTAATTGAAGATTGTGGTTCAGTCTCATCCTGGATGGACTGTTCATGTTCCGTTCTTGATTCATTGCCAGGAACAGTATCACTACGACTTTCATCGAGTTCTACTTTCCTCCCACTAAACACTGCATTTAGGAATTCCTTCTCAAGGAAAACCGCATGTAGAGCAACAAATACTTTGTTCTCTTTTGGGTTATAGAAGTAATATCCTTTGGTTTCCTTAGGATATCCAACAAATAGGCATTTATCTGATTTGGGTTCAAGTTTGGTACCTTCCAAACGTTTGACGTATGCCCAGCAACCCCAAATCTTCAGGAATGAGAAACCTGGTTTCTTTCCTGTCCATATCTCATACGGAGTCTGTTCAACAGACTTTGACGGAACCCTATTCAAAATAAGAATTGCACTTTCTAATGCATGTCCCCAGAAGGATATAGGCAGCTCAGTGCGACTCATCATCGACCTTACCATGTCAAGCAAGGTACGGTTTCTCCGTTCAGACACACCATTTAATTGTGGTGTTCCAGGAGGAGTCCATTGTGAAAGAATACCATATTCTTTCAAGTAATCTTGAAACTCATTACTTAAGTATTCGCCACCACGGTCCGACCGTAATGTTTAATACTCTTGCCTGTTTGTTTTTCAACTTCGTGTCGAAACTCTTTGAATTTCTCAAAAGTTTCCGACTTGTGCATCATTAGATACACATAACCATAACGTGATGCATCATCCGTAAAGGTTACGAAGTATCGATATCCACCTCTAGCCTGGCTAGACATGGGCCCACAAACGTCACTATGAACGAGGGCTAACAGTTCAGTGGCGCGTTCACCTTTACCACTAAAAGGTGATTTAGGCATTTTGCCTAATAAACAAGATTCGCAGACGTCATATGAATTTGGATCAAATCCGTCCAAGTACCCACTCTTCGAAAGTGTGGATATGCGAGTCTTGTTGATGTGTCCCAGACGACAATGCCACAAATAAGTTTCTTCTTTTGGATTACTCATTTTGAGCCTTTTGTTTGTTATTTTACATTTTGGAGATTCATTTATATTCAAAATATAAAGACCATTATTTGCATCAGCACTGCAAATTTCTGCATCATTTTATATAAATAACACCTGGTGTTTTTAAATACAAAAGTGTACCCTGTTTGGGTTAACAAAGATACAGAAATAATATTCCTAGTTAAACTAGGAACAAAATAACAGTCATTTAGTTTAAGTACATGCCCCGAGGGCAGTTCCAAAACAAAAGTGCCTACGGCCAAAACAGCAACAGAAGTTCCATTTCCAACTCGTAGATCTACCTCCCCCGAAGCCAGTCTCCTGCTATCATGCAGATCCTGCACATCAGTACAAATATGAGAACCACAGCCAGAATCAAAAATCCAATTTTTATTAAGACTGGAAGTAGTCATATTTATCTCAATAACAAACATACCTGAGGCCGAGCCTTGCCCGCCTGTATGTCCTCCTTATGTCCCTTGTTCATGCGGCAGTCACGCTTCCAGTGACCTCTTTGCCGCATTTCAGGCAAACATCTTGAGACTTGTCCCTTGGCTTCCCAGAAGCCTTTGTTGACTTGGCCTTGCCTTTGTTCTTATGCTTTTTCTTCTAACACCCCCAGTTGCCTTGAGCCCAGCTTTCGGCGTTTGAGATGTTGTTGCAAAGTGCGCCTCGCGCTTGTTGCCTTTCAGAAGTTCTTTCTCTGACTCCTTGAGAATCGACAACAACTCTCCAAGAGTGTCATCCGAATTCATCAGTTTGTAGTTGATGACAATCTGTTTCCAAGTATCGGGTAGTGACTGTAGAAGTACATCTATAGCCAGCTCAGACTCCAAGACTATACCCATATTAGCCAGTTCATCAATATCGGCTATCATTTGAGTCCCATGGACCTCAACAGAACTACCATCAGTCATACGGGAGCGAAAGATTTTCTTCACTAACTCGTACCTCGCCATCCGCTTATAGTGCGGTGAAGATCTTGCAATCTTGCCATCATATTATAAGGATCCAAGTCCCTATTTTGGCGACGAAAGTGTTGAGTCATTGAAGCAAGCATGATCGACTGAGCCGTGTCACAATCATCACTGTGAGTTTTCCATAACTCCAGCTCAAGTGGCTCAGTGGGCTTAGGCCCGAGAGGTCTCTGAATCGTATACAGTATCCTCTCTGCCCCAAGGACTATCCTTAGGTTCATTTCCCAATCAGCAAAGTTTGTCCCCTTAAAGACATTGTCACCCATGATGATGTCTCGGACATTTACCTTGCTTGCCATCTTAACTACGATAGTCCAACTATCTAGTTAACGATAAAATGGGTACAGTCAAACTGTTACAAGAAAAATAACATTTTATTAGTCCAACTAATGTTAAAAAATTGACGAAATAAATTTTGTAAGCGCGTAAAGCTAAGTATCTGAATGAAATTGCAAACTCAATACTAGCCTCCCACTATTTTCTACAAGTCTCTAACCCTCTGTTGAGTACTCGGGAAATCCAATTTCCTAGTGGGCTAGGATCCCGTTAAATAACACACAACCTTGACTTTGGCCAACAAGTTGTATGATATTTAACTAGGTAGATCTCGAAGATCAATTGGATCCCATCCAATTCCTAGATCCGGTAGGTGGACATCCAAGTCCGAAACATATATATCTAATACATACGTCAATGTATCCAATACATTTTCCTAACCATTTCCTCTGAATCAACTAAGCCTTGGCTTTGGCACAACAAACCTAATGATTCCAGTTAAGCGGGACCCATTGACAAGGAAAGTTTCGTAATCAATGTCGATGGACAAGAAGTGATCTTGACTTTGGCCAACAAATCACAACTTGGACAGGACACCGATGTGTAACAAAACTCTCATGATTCAAACACATCCTCAATTGACAAAGGTCTTGACTTTGGCCAACAAACCAATGCCAATTTCGGATCTTGAGAAAGAATCATTCAACGGAAGGAAAATCGCTTAATATTGTTTGAGGGATTTTTCGCGTAATTGGCAACCAATTAATTTATCTTTGTTAGGTCTCATCATCATACACCCTTAAGCATGCTTCTAAAACATCATAAAGCGCGTAAAGTAAAGTAATAGTGATATGCGGATGGATATATAAACAACTTGTTCCTAGAACAAATCACTCCCTTTCCTCTCCCCGCTAGCACTATTCTACTTCTACCCAATTACATAATACAATAAGAGAAACCTCATTTACATTGAGGGGAATTAGGTGAGAAGAGAATACAAAGAGATAAAGAGATAAGGCTGGACACGCAGGTCCAATTTATAAATCCAAATTTACAATAATTTCTAAAATTACCCTTCCCTTCTAATATCCATCCGATATACACTATTCATACAACACATCCACATTCATTCATTCATTCAAGGCATGTTATACAACCAATCAAATCCAATTAATTAGTCTTTAATTAGGTGACAATACAATGTTCAAACAATTGTTTGCATTTGCGCGAGTCCAACTCGTTTGAGAATAAATACATATGGTATGAATTCACGAATTATATCGAACTACTCGTTAAATCCAATTTAAGTCGTATTCAATACTAATCCTTTATTTAATTCTAAATTAAATATTTACACTTTTATTGTGCTTTTATAACTTAGATTCCAAATCTAGTACTATTGGGTCTCAAAGCCCAACTAACATCTAATGTCCGTTTAATTAAAGTCCGATGGGCTTTCTATTGATTTCATTAGGCTTGGGCCTTGGTCAATGTGGGTCAAACCCAATTTCCAAGCCCAATAAGGAATCACCCTCATTTGCCATAAAATCAATATCAAGCCCATAAGGCCCAATTAAACATAAAAGCCCATTTATTACATTTGGACTTAAATGGTGTGATTAAGGCCCATTTGGATCCAATCCAAATGGTCCAAATCTACTTGGCCCAACCAAGCCCATTTATGACCAAATATAATAGTTTTAGGCCCAATTCCAATTAAGCCCAATTAACTAAATTTTAAAATTCCAAATTTTATAACTTAATTAATTAAAGTGTATTTTCATGATTAATCCTTTAAATCAATATTCCCAAAATATCAAATTAATCTATTAATCATATTTTTATCTTAAATACATGTCCAACATTATTTAATCAAAAAATCAAGTCCCTAATCATCATCAAGCATTCGGCCAAGGTGATTAATATGGTTCCGATTTCGTTTTCAATCCAATCAAGTTACAAATGATCATCTCCATATTATTTCAAGTCATCCAATGTCTTAAAATTAAAAAATCATCTAGTCCACATGCTTGCATGTATTCGGCCAAGCCTCATTGGGGTTGGAAAAATTAATCCAATTTATTTTCCATGAAATTGATGATGTATAATCCATTTAACATACATCTAAGCATATTTAATCAAGCAAACTCATCAAATCATGCTTCAAACAATTTTCCCCAAATAACATCCTAATATATTTGCATGCATTTTTAGGCTCAATGATACCATTGTTGGAAATCTAATAACCATGTCCCAAGATCAAAACAAGCAAATATATATAAGAATGAACTAGATTGAAGTAATGGCGGAAACAATACTCACAAAGATCGGAATGTGGATGCTTGGATGAAACAAAAACTTCCTCCTTTGTGCAGTGAGGGTTTCGGCCAAGCAGAAAAGAGAAGCTCCAAGCAATGTTGATCCTTCCAAGCTCTAAGATGAGTTTCCCATAACACCTTGTATGATCCCTTGATGGTGCTAGCCAAATATGTGATTTATTGTTCCAAACACACACCTTTCTTCAAGCCTTTTTGCAAAAAAAATGAAGAAATGGAGAGGGCTGTGAGAGC
This sequence comes from Zanthoxylum bungeanum, assembly GCA_019454045.1. Lineage (NCBI taxonomy): Eukaryota > Viridiplantae > Streptophyta > Magnoliopsida > Sapindales > Rutaceae > Zanthoxylum > Zanthoxylum bungeanum. Next base: position 16,062 of record SKCR01054150.1, on the reverse strand, counting down.
TTACTGTTTCGGTAAGTTAGAGGGAGAGAAGATTATGATTTTTGTCTCAAAAATCAATTTATATTTATGTCATAATTATATTAAATAATAATATAATATGACACAAACCATGCAAAGACTTAGAGTGTCTAACACTCAATTTCCATGCAATACCCTTGAGTGCTTTGTACACTATCTTCATGCAATACATCTTGATTAAATAATGCAAATAATGACAAGTGTCATGTGGGCCCCACACGTTTCCAAATGAAAGTGGGCCCACGTGCACTCACGCGTTCGGGTTCGATATTTCCGAAATACCGAGCTTACGTCGCGACGTTAATTAAATCGAATTTAAATATAATTGCGCCTAGCGAAATTATTATTTACGTCGCTAACGAATTAATTCTAAATTAACTCGTTTGCCCGAATTAAAATCTAATTCAATTTCGCGTCGAAATCGAATTCCGATTATTATATCGAATATAATAATTTTACGATTAATTCTAAATTAATCGTTCTCTCTCTTTATACAGTACTTTATCCAAGATAAAGTCTCTCCGTAATTAATCCAAGATTAATCGAGTTTGAATCATACGTCATCGGTGAATCTTCGGGAAGCGACCCAAGAGACCTCTAGATATTTGGCAGTAAATCCGGTTGTCGAACTATTCGAACACGTACGTACCAAGTACTACGTTTTTACCGATTTACAAGACAAGGTTAGCTTCTAGCAAAACGCCATGCCTACCCAATTCTCTAGAAATATTCTTACTGGAATATTAGATCTATAACAGGCGTAGTATACCGTAGTATAGTGTATATCGAACCAGTATCGGATGATCACATGTAAGGCCTGGGGCTGGATATGTGTCTGCCCCGTACGATACACATATCGGACATCAAGCAACCAGTCTCTTTGAATCGGATAATCCTGACCTAGTCATATTATCCCGATGGTTGCAACCATTATAGAGTACTAGTTCTGTATCCCTCGCGATCATCATCTCCATATGTCTGAAGTGATACTTCCATCTTGACATCACATCACACAACACTACGATTCTCGATAAACCCAGAAGAGGTATACACAGAACTCGTTAAAGCCCTGGACCACCAAACCTAAATTTTACCGATTGTCGTAAGTACTAGCGATGCAAATCTCAGGTTAAGATCATATGCACCTACCCTGAAGCGGACTCCCATAGACACGCAGACATACTACCAATGGGACTCCGCGGGGTCTATCCAGAGCGAAGCTGTTTTCCGTACCATCGGTAAAACACAACCTCCTACCGCACTTGCATAAGTATCCAATACTTAAATATATGAGAACTATGCCGTTGTGCCCTCACAACATGCACAAGTGCAGTACTAGTCTATTCCGCATTATCGATGTCCAATCTCGATAATACTACGACTAGGGATATTTAATGATTAACCTTTATGGATTGATACTGTCTCATATCATCACAATCCGGAACTAATCATAGGGACTTTTAACCATTATATATCAAATAATAATTACAAAACGGTAAAAGGCAATTTCATTACTACATAGTTAATTTTGTACAATAATACAATATCATTTACAAAATAGTGACGCTATGGGTCATTACTGTCTAACAATACAATCCGGACATAAATTTCATACCGATTCCGAATTGGACGGTATATGATCTGTAATTCAGGATGCACTCTAACGTACCACTTGAGTAAATGCGCATATTTTTGTTTATATGTTGTTTTGATTTGTTTATTTTCGCTACTGATTTCAGCATGTTATTTCTATTTGCCTATGTGATCGACGCATGGTTAGTAAGTTGGATAAAGGCTCTATTTTGAGGGGTAAAACCCTTTACCCACGATTCTTTACCGCCAATTAACAATACAAAAGCCTTTTAAAAACCCGCGCCGGTTGATGTATATTCGGTGAATGTCAGATGTGTTTCAATGAGATACGAAGTCCTGATATTGTTGTCTTTATTTTTTTATATGCAGAATGTGATCGACGGCATGGGATTAGTAGTTTGATTAAAGTCCCCTATTCTAAGGGGTAAATACTTTACCATACCCCATGCTTTGCCGCGCCGGTTGATGTATATTCGGTTGAATGTAAGATTTGTTCAAAATCGGGTATACGAAGTCCGATATTGTTTTCTTCATCTTTGTACGCATTGTAATGAAAGCGCAATGGGCTTATGGTGTTGGACTAAAGGTTCTCCATTTGGGGAAGAAAAGGCCTAAAGGCTACCTTTCCACGATATTTGCCGCGTCTTTCAGCTATTATTTCATCATCTATCCTTGTCTTGGCTCAATCTATTATCATTGGTGTAACCCATGTCATGATAGCATTTGGGCATTTTTTCTCGTGGTATATAGGATGGAAACCCGAACATAAATTTCATAGCCGATTCGATGGACGGTAGTATGATCTGTACTCGGGATACATTCCACATAGCACTTAGAAAAAGGCCCACGCACGTGTGTGTCAATTCTAGATATCTTTTCTGCATCACATCACGACTTGTCTATTTTAGCGTATAGTTGTCTCTTTTTACCTTATGCATTTGTATTACCTCTTTAGTTATCTATTTCCATTATGCGCTTAATTGTCTTTCCATAATATGCATGCTTGTAAGAATGTTATTTGTTTGTGCTTCTGTGTCTACCAATGTGAAATTATATGATTTCCGTATGTCAATTTATCTTTATGCATGAATTCGGACATAGACTATATGCAAACAGGTTGTATGCAAATATGAAAATGTGTTATATGTAAACTTAGATATGAGCTTTGTACCTATCCATGCAAACTTAGGAGTAAATTATCCTTGGAAATATGTTGCTTAGGCTTGGTAAGATTATTGCAGAAATAATTTTATTACAAGTGGCATAAGTAAGGGACCATTCTGAACCCAACGGTTTGAGGTCTTCCCTTGCGAGGGGTGAGTGCGGACTTAAATCTTTATCCCGGTTCACACCGGGTGGCGACTCCATTATTCTCTGGTTTAGTCCCCTAAGGGCTACTCCGTACTCCCAATCCGGCCGCGAGCCCGGAACAACATGCGTCGCCCAGTTCTTGTGTGCCACAGTCTGGCAACTCCACTGGGGATAGAGAATCGGCCCCGAAATAATGTCTTGTAATATTATGATATGTGCTTTAAGTTAACCATGACTACTGTGGGTTGAAAGGGGTTTAATCAAAGTCACTTTTAAGGCTAGGTAATGGTTTGGTGTCTTCCTTCACTCACTACCTTTCTATAAGGAAAATCTGTGAAGGCATCTAGATAATCATCTACTCGTATCCTACTATGATGGACTAATTTGGAGGACTCGTTGTTTATTCCTGACACCAAGCGATAAGAGCCTAAAGGCTTGGGTACTTAAGAGAGCCTCGCTCTACCCTCCCTCTGGGAATCTACAACGGAAAATCCATTTGACATTCAGTCACACACCATAGCTCGTTGGCACGTACCTTAGTGTATAAAAAAGGTGCGCTCATTTGGTCGCTCGGACCCTTGAGTGGGGAGACCTAGTTGTGGGTAATCCTTCGTCAGTGAGAGCCTTTGTCCACATCCCCGTAAACCCGTATGTGAACCGTAGTCATAGAACTACTAAGAATTATTTACTTGTGCTTGTGTTGGGAACATGGTCGTTTGGATCCATTCGGACCTTTTGTCCTGAAGTATGGGCTTGTTGGGCCATTTAAACTGGGACAAGAACATATCTTATGATGATTGGGCCAAAAGCTTCTAAAACGCTAATGGGCCATTATATGTTTGTGTTTAAGACCATCCTCATTTGGATGCAGTTGGACTTTTTGTCAGAAATGCGAAGTTGTTGGGCCATTAAACTGGGACGAGTTCGTATCCTATGACGATTGGGCCCAAAACTTCTAAAACATTGATGGGCCACTTTGTAGAATTTATTATTTATTGCTTGAATTATCTCTATGTGCTTGTGCTCGTGGACCATTATCATTTGGAGGTAGTTGGACTTCTTGTCAGAAATGCGAACTTGTTGGGCCATTTAAACTGGGACGAGTTCGTATCCTATGAAAATTGGGCCAAAAGTTTAAAATGATAATGGGCCAATTAGTGCAAATTCTTTTATAAGCTTATTTATTCTATACATCGCATACATGACATGTACTCATGCAGACACGCATCATGGTAACCCCTTGTGTTCTAAAAAGCCATCATAGATTCCCGTTGGGTTATGGAAGATGGAAGACACACCAAGAGGCCAATAACAATTATGAGTGGATCAGAAAATGAAATATCTCGCATGGATCAGTTGGAGAATGGTTTCGCCAAGATTATGAACAGTTGCAAGCCTTGACTACTACTGTGGCTGGTATGGTTGTACCCTGTGCTGGGGGAAGTTCTGAGATTGTGAGGTGCGAGGAGCCTCCGAATGGGTTGGGGGATGATATCCCCGCTTTTGATGATGACATGGCAGAGTATACAACATGAAGAGTGATTGGGTCTCAGGCGGAATTTCAGAAGCTTCGGGATCAGGTTGAAACAGTTACCATCAAAATGAGGGGTAAACATGAAGAGTTGTTAGATTATAAGGAAATGACCTTCGAAGAACAGTTGCCAGCTCAGTTCAAAATGCCCGACATGGCCATGTTTAATGGGAATGGAGACCCGAGAGTCTATCTGCAGCAATATGTCTCAGTCATGAGTTCAGTGGGCCTATCACAGCGCCAAGTCCAAAAGATGTTTGGGATGTCACTCGAGGGGGCACCTGTGGTTTGGTATCATAGCCTTGAGAATAAGGTTAAGGAAGATTGGAGGGAACTAGCTGATGTTTTTCTGAAGCAGTATGTTACAGACTTAGAGATTGACTTGTCACTCCGTGATTTGGAGAACACTAAGCAGAAGCCAGAGGAAAGTTTCAAAGAGTATGTGGATCGCTGGAGAAGCCAGCTTTTGAAAATGCAGACTCGGCCTTCAGAGAAAGACCAAATTAATATGATTAGCAAGGGCACCAAGCCCTCTATTTATGGTAAGTTGAGGAGGATGACATCCATGATTACTGATTTCTGACAGTTGAGAGAGACTGTTATGGATATTGAAGCAGATGAGGCTGAAAACATAAAGTTTTATGGCCAGAATAGAAGAACTTTTGGGGGGCCTTCTGAGATCAAGCCTGCTACTATCGAGGTCTCTACCGTCAAGAACAGGCGATTCTCCAATCTTGGTAGACCTTTGTCAAATGTGTTTAAGAAACTGAAAATGCAAGGACTTCTAAAACATTTGGAACCTAGTCCATTTCCGAACCCTGTACCACCATACCTCAACCTAAACCAGTATTGTTACAACTATAGCCGCCTTAGGCATGAGGTCCAAAACCTCACTGACTCCCATAAAATACCCAATCCAGAAAAAGAACAACCTAACACATACATAAATCCCTTGCCTAATTACCACTCCATTCCACCTACATGATCAGCTCCGGCCTACTCGAAACCTTTTTCCTCCAAACTCTCAACCACAGGCTTCTTGCATTGAGATAAAGGATAACGGTAGTAATGAACCATAGGTCAAGGAAGAAGGCAATGTTGCGAATGATGAAGTCATTCCTCCTAGTTTATTTGATCCTGCATTTTTAATATAGACATTGATTTAGTCTACATGTTCAAACCATTTTCTTAAATGATAATAAAGACGTTCATTTAGCTAAATCTCTTCTGCAATATGAGTATATTTGAGAAAAGCATTCAACCTGGGTACTATGAAATTCAGTGATGTTTAGAACACGGGGAATCCTCGGAATAAGCAAGCAGAAAAGATAAGATAGCCATTTAGAAATTGGGAAATGAGGGTAGTGAAAATATCAAACTTGGAAGAGAATTAGTTCACCGAGCCGATCAACGTAGATAGATTGAAGCAGTGGCTTGCCTGAGGAAAAGAAGACTGAGCAGTCACCAAGAGAATTGGCAGAAGACCTAACCCGACAGGATAAGAACATTCATGCATGCATACACGTAACACATTTTGCATCCTTTTGTGTTTGATTTGTTTTGTGGTCACAGGTTTTGAAAAAGAAAAAAGAAAGCGGCAAAGAACAAGCTAATCAGAAATGGTAAAAAGCACAATATCAGATTTGGGTAATGATCCCAAGGTTGTGGCCTATTTGAGTTTGAGTTTTGGGTATGGCACTCTGGGGGCGAGGCCCACATTAGCATCAACATCAGTCTTACCGGGTTTGGCACTCTGGGGGCGAGGCCCACATCAGATTCAGTATCAGTCTGGGGGCGAGTCCCACCTCAGTACCAGTTTGGGGGGTGAGGCCCCACATCAATATCAGTTTTGGGGCGAGGCCCACATCAGTTCGGGAACAAAGCCCACAGTCTGCTCAGATCAGGGAATAAAGCCCACATTCAGTACAGTTCGGGAACAAAACCCACAATTTGCTCAGATCAGGGAATAAAGCCCACATTCAGTGCAATTCAGGAACAAAGCCCACAGTCAGCTCAGATCGGGGATAAAGCCCACATTCAGTACAATTCAGGAACAAAGCCCACAGTCAGCTAAGTTCGGGGATAAAACCCACATTCAGTACAGTTCGGGAACAAGACCCAGGGAATAAAGCCTTCAATCAGTACAGTTCGGGAATCAAAGCCATCTCTCAACATAATTCGGGAATACAGCCCAGAGGAATAAAGCTCTCTCTCAGCACAGTTCGGGAATACAGCCCATGAGAATAAAGCTCTCCCTCAGCACGGTTCGGGAATACAGCCCAAGGGAATAAAGCCTTCAATCAGTACAGTTCGGGAACCAAAGCCATCTCTCAACATAATTCGGGAATACAGCCCAGAGGAATAAAGCTCTCTCTCAGCATAGTTCGGGAATACAGCCCAGGGGAATAAAGCCATCTCTCAACACAGTTTGGGAATACAGCCCAGAGAAATAAAGCTCTCTCAGCACAGTTCGGGAATACAGCCCATGTGAATAAAGCTCTCTCTCAGCACGGTTCTGGAATACAGCCTAGGGGAATAAAGCCATCTCTCAACACAGTTCAGGAATACAGCCCATAGGAATAAAGCTATCTCTCATCACAGTTCGGGAATACAGCCCATGAGAATAAAGCTCTCTCTCAGCACAGTTCAGGAATACAGCCCAGGAGAATAAAGCTCTCTCTCAGCACAGTTCGGGAACAAAGCCTAGGGGAATAAAACTTTATCTTGACACAGTTCGGGAATACAGCCTAGAGGAATAAAGCTCTCTCTCAGCACAGTTCGGGAATACAGCCCAGGATAATAAAGCTCTCTCTCAGCACAGTTCAGGAATAAGGCCCAAGGGAATAAAGCTCTATCTTAACATAGCTCGGGAACAAAGTATATGGGAATAAAGCCCATTTTCAAAGCAGTTCAGGAACAAGGCCCAGTGGAATAAAGCTTTATCTTAACATAGTTCGGGAATAAAGCCCACTTTCAAAGCAGTTCGGGAACAAGGCCTAGAGGAATAAAGCTCTATCTTAAACAGTTCGGGAACAAGGCCCAGGGGAATAAAGCTTTATCTTAACACAGTTCGGGAACAAGGCCCAGGGGAATAAAGCTCTATCTTAACACAGCTCGGGAATAAGGCCTTGGGGAATAAAGCCATATCTGCACAGTTCGGGAACAAAGCCTAGAGGAATAAAGCCCACTTGCAAAACAGCTCGGGAATAAAGCCCAAAGGTCAAAGCATCTCAGGATAACAAGTAAGTTAAGCAACAGCTGGCGAGCCAGGTAAGTAGAAACGCATTGCATAACTTTGATAGGACTGTTCAAAGTCACACACTGCACAAGTCCCATCAAAGTGGGGGCGACTGTATGCATTACATTTTTGCATGTGAGTCCCTATGATGAGTCTCATTTGGAGGCACTACCTTTTTAGTCGAGGTAGTTGCGGGAAACGATCGTCGGAAGGGAATCGATATTTCGTTAAATTTTATCCGTATGTTTAGCTCCAAGCTCACTCGTTGGACCTCCGTTTTAAAGCACATTTGGCCTAAAAAAAACCCAGAACCATTTAACCTTGGCCCAAACCCACTCACCAAACCAACACAACACCTAGCCCACCACACTTGGCCCACACGCCCAAGGCCATCAAAATACAACCCATTAATTAAAATATTAATTAAATAATATACCAAATTAAATAAAATAAAATATTAAGTCATATACCAAATTAAATAAAACATTAAATAAAATCATGCCTAATTAAAATCAATCAACAAAAAATATTCCTAATTAAAAATATTGTATTCCTAACTTAACAAATATTATGCCTAAACAACACAAATTAAATATACTAACTTCCTAATATAGCCAAGGCATGTCTCCAATCAAATATAAATTTTCCTAGTAAGACACTAATTGGTTTTTTTCCTTATTTAAAACTCATGCACAAACAAGCAAACCCTAATGAATCACTATAAAATATAACACAAACTTAACTCCTCACACCTCTCACACGGCAACAACAAAAAAAAATGATAAGAAACCCTTGGCTCTCTTAACTCTCTCACGGCCTCACCAAATAATGAAACTCTAAACAACTTGCGTTCTTCACCTTCTCTCTCTCAACAAACTGACTTCACTCACAATCAAATAGCCAACACAAACCTAACGTCACCAACAAGCCCCTTCACTTGTCACAACCATAAACTCACAAATCCCTTTTACACGCACGTTGCACCCTCCATCACACAGCCAACACTCAAACGCCAAAAGCCCTAATACTCAGCCACATGCCCCTTGCCCTACTTGCCTCACAGCTGCACCATAAGCCCACCTTACCTCGCGCAAAGGACATATGCCTTGCTGTTCAGCAACGACCATCAAACCCTCCACACACTCACAGCCAAATTGCACACACAGCCCACGTAACTGCAATTAAACACGTCCACTGGCCTCTAGGCACATAATTCTTCTCGCCAACAACCACTCAGCCCACTGACCTTCACCATGCATATGTAGAAACCCCAAAATAGCCCCGTACTTCACCAAAAACTTCCTACCAAATCGGCCCCTGTAAACACCGCACAAACTGTCCATCAAAACTGCCTCAAACTACCTCAGAATCATAGCCCCACACAGTCCAGAAACAGTCCCCGAAACTGCACCCAGAACTACCCTAAAATAATCCCCGAAAATACCCCTAAACATTCCAAAAATCGAGCCAAAACAGTCCAGTAACACACCTGAACAGTGACCAGAAAATACAGAGAAAACAGCAGCAAAACAGAGTGAAAAAAGTGACCAAAATAGCAAAACAGTGAGCTAAGATGTTAATCCAGTGAACCGGAAGAGTTACGGAGTGATAGCCCTTCCGACGACCGTGAAATACGAGTCCGAAAGTCGACATAAAAGGTTAGACCTGAGGGTACTTTTCCTATTATTTCCATCTATCTTTTTTTATTGTTTTATTCATTTTTATCGCATGAGAGTCGTTTATTGGTGTATGATTGTGGCCCTTGAGTAGATAGATGTATTATGAAGTGATGTATGTTGTGGTCCTTGAATAAAATGAAAAATGTGTCGCCTCTCATGGTATATAGGATGGAAACCCGGACATAAATTTCATAGCCGATTCTGAATGGACGGTAGTATGATCTGTATTCGGGATATAACTCCACGTACCACTTGAGTAAACGGTGCATATTTTGTTTTATGTTGTTTTGATTTGTTTATTATTCGCTACTTGATTTCCGCATGTTATTTTTATATACATGATGTGATCGAGCGCATGGGCTTAGTAAGTTGGATTAAAGGTCCCCTATTTTGAGGGGTTAAAATCCTTTACCACGATGTTTTGCCACGCCGGTTGATGTACATTCGGTTGAATGTAAGATGTGTTCAATCGAGTATACGAAGTCCGATATTATTGTCTTTATTTTTTATATTCATTATGTGATCGAGCACATTGGTTTAGTAAGTTGGATTAAAGGTCCCTTATTTTGAGGGGTTAAAACCCTTTACCACAATGCTTTGCCGCGACGGTTGATGTATATTCGGTTGAATGTAAGATTTGTTCAATCGAGTATACAAAGTCTGATATTGTTGTCTTTATTTTTTATATGCATGATGTGATCGAGCGCATGGGCTTAGTAAGTTGGATTAAAGGTCCCCTATTCTGAGGTGTTAAAATCCTTTACCACGATGCTTTGCCGTGCCGGTTGATGTATATTCGGTTGAATGTAAGATGTGTTCAATCGGGTATACGAAGTCTGATATTGTTGTCTTTATCTTTGTACACATTGTAATGAAAAGCGCAATGGGCTTATAGTGTTGGACTAAAAGGTTCTCCATTTGGGGGAAGAAAAGCCTAAAAGGCTAACTTTACCACGATATTTGCCGCGTCTTTCATCTATTGATTGCATCATCTATCCTTATCTTGGCTCGATCTATTATCATTGGAATACACATGTCATGATAGCATTTGGGCATTATTTCTCGTGGTATATAGGATGGAAACCCGGACATAAATTTCATAGCCGATTCCGAATGGACGGTAGTATGATCTGTACTCGGGATACAATTCCACGTACCACTTGGAAAAAGGCCCACGCACGTGTGTGTCAATTCTAGATATCTTTTCTGCATCACATCACGACATGTCTATTTTAGCGTATAGTTGTCTCTTTTTACCTTATGCATTTGTATTACCTCTTTAGTTATCTATTTCCATTATGCGTTTAATTATCTTTCCTTAATATGCATGCTTGTAAGAATGTTATTTGTTTGCGCTTCTGTGTCTACCAATGTCAAATTGTATGCTTTTCGTATGTCAATTTATCTTTATGCATGAATTCGGACATCGACTATATGCAAATAGGTTGTATGCAAATATGAAAATGTGTTATATGTAAACTTAGATATAAGCTTTGTACCTATGCATGAAAACTTAGGAGTAAATTATCCTTGGAAATATGTAGCTTAGGCTTGGTAAGATTATTGCACAAATCATTTTATTACAAGTGGCATAAGTAAGGGACCATTTCGAACCCAATGATTTTAGGTCTTCCCTTGCGAGGGGTGAGTGCGGCCTTAAATATTTGTCCCGGTTCACACCGGGTGGCGACTCCATTATTTTCCGGTTTAGTCCCCCGCGGGCTACTCCATACTCCCAACCGGGACGCGAGCCTGGAACAGCATGCGTCGCGCAGTTTGTGTCCCACAGTCGTCAAGGGCTTTAACAGGTTCTGTGTACGTCTATGCTAGGTATATTGAGAATCGTAGTGTGTTGGGTGTGATGTCAAGATGGAAGTATCACTTCAGTCATATGGAGATGATGGTCACGTAGGATACGGTACTAGTACTATTAAGTACTGCAGTCATCGGGATAATATGACTAGGTCATAGTTATTCGATTGTAGAGACTAGTTACCAGACATCTGATATGTGCTTCGTACGGGGCATACACAGTTCCAGCCCCAGGCCTAGCACGTGATCATCCGATACTGGATCGACATACACAATACTACGTATACTACGCCTGATATAGATCATTTATTCCTGTAAGGATATTTCTGGAGAATTGGGTAGGCATGGCGCTTTGGTAGAAGCCAACATTGTCTTGTAAATCGGTAAAACGTAGTACTTGGTACTTACATGTTCGGATAGTCCGACGACCGAATTTACTGCCAACATATTCGGGGATCTCATGGGTCGCTTCCCAAAGATTCACCGATAACGTATGACTCGCACTTTTATTAATCTGGGATTAATTAGAAGAGAGAGAAAATTAATCTGGGATTAATTGCGGAGATATTTTATCTAGGATAAAATATCATTTAAAAGAGAGATAACGATTAATTTGGAATTAATCGATTAATTAATATATTTGATATATTAAACGAAATTAGATTTCGACGCGGAATTAAAATTATATTTTAATTCGGGCGAACAAATTAATTTAGAATTAATTCATTAGCGACGTGAATAGTGATTTCGCTAGGCGTAATCATTTAATTACGTCGCAACGGAAAATTCATTAATTTGGAATTAGCGAACCCGAGCCTGAGATTATTTGCGAGCACATTCGTATTTCGAATTCGAGTGCGGCATGCGAGTCAAATCAAGCGTTAAATCGCTAGTCGCAGCTAGCGTCACGTCATCCATCAATCAAGTGATAGATGTCTTTCACTTTGAGTGATTGAAGCCAGTCATTATTCATTGATTGATGGAGTGATGTGTGTGGTTGGCAAGCATTAATTGCTTTAATTGCTTGACTTTTTGGAGGCAAAAAATTGGTATTTGATTTTTGGAATATCTATTTACCATTTTTTTGTAACAAAAACACCATAATTCTCTCTTTATCTCATCTCTCTCTCTCACCCAGCATGGGCAATTTCTTCACTAGTTTGGCAGCTCACTGCCATGAGCCAAGAGGAAATGGGAAGCAATTGTGGTGATTTTTGTGGTAAAAATCACAAGAGCTAGCACTCCGAGAGATATGCGAAGGTGATAGGGAAGTCCACCCATGAGCCGGGAATCATTTGAAGAAGCTTGGAGCTTAACGAAGATGATTCATCGTCGATTTTGAGGAGCAAACAGCAGCCCACTACCGAATGCATCTAGAGGCAGAATTTTATTTTTTGTTGCCTTCCGCGTCGCTCAATCGATCGATGTAAGTATTCCGCAACTTCGTTGATTTGTATTCGCACTTGTTTCATGCTTGTTTAATGATCTTGGGACCTTAGCAAACACCAACACTGATGTCTCATATGCTTTGAGCATATGGAGTCACAATCAGGCCAATCTATGTGATAGTTACTGTATTGATGTTGAGAACATCCTTTAGTATCTTAGATGAACTAAGGATGCTTTCTTATACTGTGGAGAAGGAGAACTTGAAGTGACTGGATTCACTGCTACAAGTTTCCTAACCGATAAAAATGACTATAAATCGTAACAAAGGTATTATATAGTTTGAATAACGGAACAGTGAGCTGGAAATCTTCCAAGCAAGATACTATTACCGAATAAACAACAAAAGTGGAATATTGATGCGGCTGAGACAGCAATAGAAGCCTTTTGGATAGATAATAATCCTAATTAGATTAGGAGTAGTTCTGTTAGCAGCTGAGCTAGGCTACAGCACAGGCTAAAGAATTAATGGTCTCATCAACGATCTAGATATATACTTCAAATATTCATCTGATTCGTTCGGATCATACATCGTGGCGATGTGATGATCGAATGAATCGCATCAGATGATAACCATACAAATACGCTGACGAACGCATTTCCTCAGCAGAAGTTTGAGCGAACCGTACATAGTTCGGGTGTGGGACACTTGAGTGATTGGCTATAGACCAAGTCGGAGATTGTTGGACAATTATGACCCATAGCATCACTATTTGTACAGATCATGGTGTTGTTGAACAAATTAACTATGTGAGGAAATTGCTCTTATACAATTTTTAATTAGATTACCAAGATGTATAAATGATGAAAGGTCCATATGATTAGTTCCGGATTGAGATGATATGAGACATTATCAATCCACGAAGGTTTAATCATTAAATATCCCTAGTCGGAGTATTATCGATATTGGACATCGATAATGCGTAAAAGACTAGTATTACACTTGTGCGCGTTGTGGGAGCATAACAACATAGTTCTCACATATTTGGGTATACTATACTCATGCAAGTGTAATAGGAGGTTATGTTTACCGATGGTATGGGAACAGCTTTGCTCTGGATAGACCCCTCGGAATTACATTGGTAGTATGACTATGTGTCTATGGATGTCCGAATCAGGGTAGGTGTATTTGGTCTTAACTTGAGACTTGCACCGCTAATACTTGCGACAATCAATATACTTTGGTTTTGGTCATCCAGGGCTTTAACAGGTTCTGTGTATGCCTCTTCTGGGTATATTGAGAATCGTTGTGTATTGGGTGTGATGTCAAGATGGAAGTATCACTCCAGTCATAGTGGAGATGATGATCACGTAGGATACAGAACTGGTGCTCTTTTATGCGGCAGCTATCGGGATATTATGACTAGGTCATGTTTATCCGATTATAGAGACTATTTACCAGAGATCCGATATGTGCTTCATACGGGGGAGACACAATTCCAGCCCCAGGCATTGCACGTGACATCCGATTGTTGGATCGTAATACGCAATACTACGTATACTACGCCTGATAAATATCACATATTCCTTTAAGAATATTTCTGGAGAATTGGGAAGGCACGGTGCTTTTTTAGAAGCCAACCATGTCTTGTAAATCGGTAAAAACATAGTACAAGGTACGTACGTTTTCGGATAGTCCGACGACCAGATTTACTGCCAACATATCCGGGGATCTCATGGGTCGCTTTCCGAAGATTCTTCAATGATGTATGACTCGCACATTATTAATCTGGGATTAATTATAAGAGAGAGAAAATTAATCTGGGATTAATTACAGAGATATTTTATCTGGGATAAAATATTATTAAAAGAGAGAGAACGATTAATTTGGAATTAATCGATAAAATAATATATTTGGTACATTATACGAAATTAGATTTCGACGCATAATTAAAATTAGATTTTAATTCGGGCGAACGAGTTAATTTAGAATTAATTCGTTAGCGACGTGAATAGTAATTTTGCTAGGCATAATTATTTAATTAAATTTGATTTAATTACGTCACAACAGAAAATTCGTTAATTCAGAATTAGCGAACCCGAGCCCAGGAGTGTTTGTGGGCCCACTCACACTTCGAATTCAAGTGCAGCCCACAAGTCACATCAAGCGTCAAATCACTGGTCAATCAAGTGATGGATGTCTTGTCACTTTAAGTGATTGACAACTAGTCACTATTCATGATTGATGGTGGTGGTTGGATGGCTTTAATGCTTGTACCAATTTTGAAAGTTGAATTTGTTATATCTTTTAATTGATTTTGGAAAAAACCAACACACATTTTCTCACTCTCTCATCTCTATCTCTCGGCCTTGGGCCATTTTTTCTTCTTTCTTCATTCTCAAGCCGAGAACAAGATGAAGAACAAGGGAAAGATTTGCGGCAAATTTTTCCGAGTGCTGGGACACATTAGGAGTCTTACGAAGGTGATAGGGAAACCCACCCATAGGCATGGAATCCTTACCCAAAGCTTGGAGCTTGAAGATTCAACTTGGAGCACAAAAACAAGCCATCGTCGCATCTCAAAGCCGATCAATGTAAGTATGATTCCGCCATAATTATTTTGAGTATTCACACATGATTTCATTGCTTGAATGATCTTGGGACTAACTTAGAAACCCAACAGTTGTGGCCGCTTTGGAGATACAACCTTTCACGAGGTTCCAAGTGTCGGCAACCTTTGAGGAATGAGTAGATCCTAAGGTAGATTGGATCATGGAGAAAATGAAGTTTGAGCCAGGTACAGGCTCAGATGTTGGAGGAGTATTGCCCGAATTCAAGGGGCATACCACCCGGAGGGGTTTGTGATACAAGTCTGATGAGGATAAGCTGAAGGCTAAGAAGAAAGGGTTGAAGCTGATGGAATACTTTGTGAAGGCTATATGGTATCAAGGAGAGCACGAACCAGTGGAAGTTAATGGGGTCATGGTACCGAGGTTTGAGATTTTCCAAGATTTGCTTGGTGTGAAACTGCTGAAAGTAGAAGTTGCAAAGGAGGAAGAGAAGTGGGAGGAAGAGTTGATGAAGCTGGAGAGCCTGACCCTCGAGGAGAATAAGGAAACCAAGAAGACCCGGCTGTGGGGGATGAAGCAGCTGTGGAGGATGAAGATGTTTATCTCTCTGATTTATTCGAATATATTCCGGCATCTGCTAGCAATAAAGACATTCATTTCGCTTACTTATCTGAGTCTCTCCCTTTCAATTTGCATGACTTGAGTATATTTGACATCAACTCAACCAAAACAAACGCATTTAACCTTGGCATGCTTGAAATCCCCAAGGAAGTCTTAATTGCGAGTGAGGTTACCTCTGAAGAGCGGAAGAGATTAGAAGAGATGTTGGTCAAATATGCCAAAGTATTCGCTTGGTCCTATGAAGACATGCCCGGGTAGACAGAAGTATCGCCCAGCATACGATACCAACTTATCCAAATATG
>SKCR01054149.1:0-55179 GCA_019454045.1 Zanthoxylum bungeanum | reverse complement strand
CTAGACATTTTTAATATATTTCCCTTTAGACTCGGGAATTATCCTTTATGATACTATATACATAAAAGACACACTAACTATCAAAAAATTTTACTAACTATCATATAGATAATCATGTTGTGTTTTTATTAGATCATATCTAATGCATGATTAATGGGAGTATCTCACAAGTCTCTTAGTTTTATATCTTATATAAAACCTTATATCGAATATAACAGAGACTACTCCCACTGCATTCACAGAGAAAAGAAAACTTTGGTAAACCTTTACCTCACAAACATCTCATTATTACCTTAATAATGAAAATGTTGTTATGATATATAACATTAGAAAGAAATTTATATGCTCCCACTAACCCTACGATCACATATGTATTCTCTATGTTTTGGTAGAATCAGACAATCTGAACATTTCAAAATTAGAGAACACACATTTCCCAAATGTTTATCTAAGTCTACAATAGGCTCTATAAGCTAGTATCTAAACTATGATCTTAGTAAAATACAAACTCCAGGACCATTCTATACTGTAACTCTTCAAAGAAAGAAAACTCAAAAGATATATTCGCCGAAAAAATTATTTAGGAACGCCACTTTGCATTCTTAGCCAAAATGCACGGTGTAATATTAATATTAACCGATAGATCTTTACTTGTTCAATTAGTGTGACTAGAGATAAGTTTCTTCATAATCTACAATAGATTATTGAGTATAACTTTTCTCACCGTCATACTATAAAGGTCAAACCTTTAATAAGCTCAATGCATTTTTGCATATAAGTCCCGAGAATGAGCCTCGTATGGAGGCACTACCCGATAAGTTGCGGAAGTCGCGGGAAACGGACGTCGGAAAGGAAAATTCAGAAATCAATACCTTGTTGGACTTAATTTGTTTGCTTAGCTTCAGGTTCGCTCGTTGGATCTCTGTTTTAAAATTCATCCTTAGCCCACACACCACCAACCCACACGCCCAAGCCCACCAAAAAAGGCCAAGCCACACGCCCAAGCCTCCAAGCCCAATCCAAAATAATTAAACACATGTTAAAATCAAATCAAATCACCTTCCCAAATTAAATAAATCAAATCAATCACATGCCTAAACTAATAAATTAAATAAATCAAATAAATCCATTTCCTAAACTAAATCAAATCACCTTCCTAATAAAACAAATCATTTCCTTATAATAAACTAATTAAAAAGATATCCCCTATAAATCCATGATTCCTTTCCAACCCAAATAAGGACAACCTTAACCCTCTCCTATAAAAAGAGACATAAACCAAACCTTTAAGGACCTAGCACTCATTCGGCAGTCCCTCATCTCTCTTCTCTCACAGACTACATACAATTCTAAACCCTAAAGCTCTCGGCCTTGGTCCATCTTCACTCCCTTTGGCTCTCTTCACACACAACTCATCTCTCTCATTGGAGCTCATTCACAGCAAAGCTTCACCAACACATCGAATAAACCCTAAAACTCTCTTTACGCCTCTCTCTCTCTCTGAAGACAAAACACAAAAATAAACCATAACGGATCCACTCAGCTTCTCTCAACTCTCGGTAACCACCATCAAATAACCCTAACTCACGTGAATCATCGCAGGAAGACAACAAAAACCTAAACTAATCACTCAGCAAAGCCAAACCTAATCGACAACCCAGCTACACACGGCCCACAGTCCACAAACACAGTCCACAGTCCACTCACGCACACAGTGACACACACACGTAGCAACACAATCCTTTCACAAAAGCCACTAAGAAGAGCGCACGCACACACTCAAGAACAACATACATCTGGCTCTCTCTCTCACTCAACAGATACACACACTTTTCCCTAAATAAACACACACACGACACCACAAATGTCACACTGTTGGTTTCTACTATAGTCCCAAGATCATTCAAGCAATGAAAAATATGTGAATACAATAAAGAAGTATGGCGGAATCATACTTACAATGATCGGCTTTTGCGATGCGAGGAACAACAAAAATTCTTTAAGCTTTTCCTCCAAGGTGCTCACGGCTTTGGCCTCCATTTTTTTGCTCCATGATTTCTTTAAGCTCCAAGCTTTAAGTGTGCATTTCATGCTCATAGATGGGTTTCCCTATCACCTTCGTAAGACTCCTAATGTGTGCTAGCACCTTAGAATTTTGCCACAAAATTCCCTATTTGCTTCATTGTTCTCGGCTTTGGAGAAGAAAGAAAGAAGAAATTGGCCCAAGGCCGTGAGAGTGGGAGAGGAGAGGAGAGAAGTTTTCTTTTGTTTTCTTAAAACAATAATGAAAAATCAATTACCAAAATTTTGGTATATGGCTTTCAAAAAGTCAAACCAAATTTGCAGCCAAAATTTCATTAAATGTCCACACCAACCAACATCATGAATAGTGACTGCATGTCACTCACCAAAAAGGTGACTTGACATCTATCACTAAAGTGACAAGTGATGTGACTCGCGATGTGACTTGTGGGCCGCACTTGAATTCGAAATGCGAGTGGGCCCGCAAACACTCTCGGGCTCGGGTTCCATAATTTCGAATTAACGAATTTTCCGTTGCGACGTAATTAAATCAAATTTAATTAAATAATTATGCCTAGCAAAATTACTATTCACGTCGCTAGCGAATTAATTCTAAATTAACTCGTTTGCCCGAATTAAAATCTAATTTTAATTCCGCGTCGAAATCCAATTTCGTATAATATATCGAATATATTATTTTATCGATTAATTCCAAATTAATCGTTCTCTCTCTTTAAATAATATTTTATCCCAGATAAAATATCTCCGTAATTAATCCCAGATTAATTTTCTATCTCTATAATTAATCCCAGATTAATAAAGTGCGAGTCATACGTCATCGGTGAATCTTCGGGAAGCGACCCATGAGATCCCCGGATATGTTGGCAGTAAATCTGGTCATCGGACTATCCGAACACGTACGTACCTAGTACTACGTTTTTACCGATTTACAAGACATGGTTGGCTTCTAGCAAAGCATCGTGCCTACCCAATTCTCCAGAAATATTCTTAAAGGAATATGTAATCTTTATCAGACGTAGTATACATAGTATTGCGTATTACGATCCAGCATCGGATGTCACGTGCTAGGCCTGGGTCTGGAATTGTGTCTGCCCCGTACGAAGCACATATCAGATCTCTGGTAACTAGTCTCTGTAATCGGATAAACATGACCTAGTCATAATATCCCGATAGCTGCAGCATAAAAGAGCACCAGTTCCGTATCCTAAGTGATCATCATCTCCACTATGACTGGAGTGATACTTCCGTCTTGACATCACTCCCAATACACTACGATTCTCAATATACATAGAAGAGGCTACACAGAACCTGTTAAAGCCCTGGACGACCAAAACCAAAGTCTATTGATTGTCGCAAGTATTAGCTGTGCAAGTCTCAGGTTAAGACCAAATACACCTACCCTGATTCGGACTTCCATAGACACATAGTCATACTACCAATGGAATTCCGATAAGTCTATCCAGAGAGAAGTTGTTTCCGTACCATCGGTAAACACAACCTCTTATTACACTTGCATGAGTATCCTATACCCAAATATATGAGAACTATGCCGTTATTCTCCCACAACGTGCACAAGTGTAATACTAGTCTATTCCGCATTATTGATGTCCAATCTCGATAATACTACGACTAAGGATATTTAATGATTAAACCTTCGTGGATTGTTACTGTCTCATATCATCTCAATCCGGAACTAATCATAAGGACCTTTTATCATTTATACATCTTGGTAATCTAATTACAAATGATAAAAGAGCAATTTCCTTTATCACATAGTTAATTTGTACAACAACACCATGATCTGTACAAATAGTGATGCTACGGGTCATAATTGTCCAACAATCTCCCACTTGTCCTATAGCCAATCACTCAAGTGTCCTACACCCGAATTATGTACTGTTCGCTCAAACTTCTGCTGAGAAAATACTTTCGTCAGTGGATTTGCAGTGTTATCATCTGATGCGATTTATTCGATCATCACATCGCCACGATGTATGATCCGAACGAATCAGATGAATATTTGAAGTATATATTTGGATCGTTGATGAGACCATTAATTCTTTAGCCTGTGCTGTAGCCTAGCTCAGTTGCTAACAGAACTACTCCTAATCTAATTAGGATTATTATCGATCCAAAAGGCTTCTATTGCTGCCTCAGCTGCAACAATAATCCACTTTTGTTGTTTATTCGGCAACAGTATCTTGCTTGGAATATTTCCAGCTCACTGTTCCGTTATTCAAACTATATAGTACCTTTATTACGACTTATAGTCGTTTTAATCGGTTAGGAAACTTACAGCAGTGAACCCAGTCACTTCAAGTTCTCATTCTCCATAGTATAAGAAAGCATCCTTAGTTCATCTAAGATACTAAAGGATGTTCTTAACATCAATCCAGTGACTATCACTTGGATTGGCTTGATTGTGACTCCATATGCTCAAAACATATGAGACACCAGGTCGCGTACATTTATGTCAATGTACGAGTTCTCAGAGAGTGCCAACAACTTTTAGATCTATCCCAGTAGATCTTTATTCCTAGAATAAAGGTTGTCTCTCCCAAGAATTCTACGGAGAATTTTCATGAAAGCCAAGCTTTCACCGATTGTATTATGGGAATGTCATTTCCAAGAAATGATATATCATCATTATTTAGGACATTCACTGTCAGTGCGCTCCCATTAACCTCCTTATATACACAAGAATAATTTTCGTTTTGAATTAAATCATATACCATTTGATTACATCAAAACGATAGTTCCAAGAACGTAATGCTTGCTTCAATCCATAAATGGATCGAATTAACTTGCAAATCTTGTTTGCTCGTTTTGGTACGACAAAACCGTCAGGATGTTGTAAACATCCTCCAAAAGGTTTCCATTTAAGGAAAGCGATTTTGACGTTGAGCTGCCATATTTCATAAATGAAACATGCAGCATTAGCAAGCATTATCCAAATGGATTTAACAATGGAAATGAATAAAAGGTTTCGTCGTAATCGACACAATGTTGATAACGATACATCTTCGCTATAAGCCCAGCTTAGTACGTTGGTATGATTCCTTCCATGTATGTCTTCCTTGAAGACTTATATAGTACCAATAGGCACAATTCCTTCCGGTACAACAACCAGTGTCTAAACTTGGTTGGTATACATGGAATCCATTTCGGACTTCATGGCACTTTGCCATAATAGGGAGTCGATACCTTGTATCACTTCCTCATACGTAGACAGTTCGTATTCCTCAATAAGATTGACATCTTTATGAGGTGAGATCAGAAACCCATACCTCCTAGGTTGTTTTCTGGCTCTCTCCTACTTACATGGTTCTTGTGTATTCGAAGATTATTGGTATAGTTTCATCCTTGATGAACTATTTGTGTTCCATTAAGGACTCGGTGCCTGGAACAGTATTACTCTGATTTTCATCGAGTTTTACTTTCCTCCCACTTACCACTGCATATCGGTATTCCTTTTAGGAAAACCGCATAGTGAGCAACAATTAAATTATTCTCATGTGAGTTGTATAAGTACTATACTTTGGTTACCATAGGATAACTCACAACTTAGGCACTTATCCGATTTGGGTTTTAGTTTGGTATCATCCAAACATATGCCTAGCATACCCAAATCTTCAGGAATGAGAAAACCCGATTTCTTTCCTGTTCATATCTAATATGAAGTCTGTCAAACAGATTTTTATGGAACCTTATTCAAAATAAGTTTTGCACTGTTTAATGCGTATCTCTTGAAGGAAATGGTAGCTTAGAGCGACTTGTGATTAACCTTATCATGTCCAACAAAATTTGGTTTCTCTTTTCGGACACACCGTCAGAGGAATCCTCATTGAAAGAATACTATACTCTTTCAAGTATTTGAGAAACTTATTGCTTAAGTATTTTCCATCATGGTCTAACCGTGACGGTTTTAATACTTTAGCTGGTTTGTCTGTCTACTTCGTGTCGAAACTCTTTGAATTCATCAAAAGTTTCCGATCCGTGTTTCACAAGAAACACATAACCATAACGCGATGCCACATCCGTAAAGGTTTTGAAGTATTCATATCCACCTTTAGCCTAGCTAGACATGGGCCCACTTACGTCACTATGAACGAGGGCTAACAGATCGGTGGCATTTGCACTTTTACCAAGTAAAAAGTATTTCAGGCACTTTGCCTAATAAACTAGATTCGTAGACATTATTTGAATAGAATCAAATTCGTCCTAGTATCAACTCTTCGAAAGTGTGGATATACGAGTCTTGTTAATTGTGTCCCAAACAACAATGCCACTTTTAAGTTTCAACTGATCAATTCAGTTTAAGCTATTTGCTTGTCATGTCATATGTTTGAGATTCATTTATATTCAAAATATAAATACTGTTATTCACATTTAATGTGTTTATCTCAATATCATCTTTATAAAATGAAACACTTTAGTGTTCTAGAATATAAAGGTATACTCGCAACGAGTTATACTCTGATATAGAGATAATGTTTCTAGTCAAACTAGTTACATTGTAACAGTTTCCTAATTTAAGTACACATCCGAAGGGTAGTTCCTAAACTTAGGTATCTACGGTTAAAATAGCGACTCTCGTCCCATTTCCGACTCGCAGATAAATCTCAATTGAAGTCAGTGTCCTGCTTATCAGCAGATTCTGCACACCAGTACATATTTATGTACCACATCCAGTATCTAAAATCCAATTTTAATACTAGTAGTGAACATGTTTGTGACAAACATATTTGAAGCCGGAGCCTTACCCCGCCTTTACTTCCTTCATGTCTGCCTTGTCCATACGGCAGTCACGCTTCTAGTGACCCCGTTTGCCACAGTTTTGGTAGACATCTTGGGATATGTCTTTTATCTTCCCAGAAGACTGTGATGATTTTGCCTTTGCCCCTTTTCCACACCCCAGAAGCTTTTGGCCAAGCCTTGGCCTTCTGGGATGTTGAAGTAAGATGCGCCTTGCGCTTCTTGCCTATTGAAAACTCTAGCTTTGTCTCCTTGGTATAGCCATTAACTCTCTAGAGTTGTCTATTGCAATTTGTACTTTGAGATCTAAGGATGATCTATGAAGATCCTTCAATTTCAATATCATACTATAAGGATAATCCTATTTTGACTAAGAAATTAAGGAGTCTTTGCGGCAAGCATAACGGATTAAGCACTAAAGTTATCATCACATGAAATATTCCAAATATCATGTTCTACAATTTGCTCTGTGTGGTTATTATCTAGGTCCCAAGATCAAACAAGACATGAAAAGAATGTGTGACCACATCAACGGAGGTAGCGGAATACTCACATCGATCAGTTGAGTCGATTTGGAGACGAATGAAGCCACTTTGCTCACTGTTTTGGTGCGCACTGCAGCAGTCCACTGCTCTCACAAATCAGATTTTGAGCTGAGAAACGGAGCTCCAAGCCTCGTCCGACGGATCCCGGCTCATGGGCGAACCTCCCTACCACCTTCGCAAGTCTCATATTGTGCTAGCACTTGCGGTTTTGCCACAAAACCCAACTCTGGCTTCCCATTGCTCACGCCATTTTGGCTTCAAAAACCAGTCCACTTTTGTAGTTTGGGCGTGAGTTTGAAGAGAGAAAAGAGAGAGAAGAAAGTTGTGTAATTGACTTAATAAAATGTAAAGCAAAAATTGATTATATATATTTTCCAAAATAGATAATCAATTTTCATTTAACTTTATCAAATAAATCAAATGAATATTGGAGCCAAATCCATAAAGTTTTCCTCCCTCCAAATGCTTTTACACTTTATGTCAAGTCCATCCTATTCACATCAAGTCACTTTAATAAAGTGACATGTTGTCAAGTAATATCACTCAAAGTGACAAGTGATTTGACGCTTGATGCGACTAATGATTTGACGCTTGATGCGACTTGCGATGCCGCACTCGAATTCGAAATACGAATGCGCTCGCAATCACACTCGGGCTCGGGTTCGCTAATTCCAAATTAACCATTTTTCCGTCGCGTCGTAATTAAATGATTACGCCTAGCGAATTCACTATTCACGTCGCTAACGAATTAATTCTAAATTAATTCGTTTGCCCGAATTAAAATCTAATTTTAATTCCGCGTCGAAATCTAATTTCGTTTAATATATCGAATATATTAATTTAATCGATTATTCCAAATTAATCGTTATCTCTCTCTAGACGATATTTTATCCTAGATAAAATATCTCTGTAATTAATCCTAGATTATTTTCTCTCTCTTCTATATAATCCCAGATTATTTAAGAGTGCGAGTTATGCGTCATCGGTGGATTATCGGGAAGCGACCCATGAGATCCCCGGATAAGTTGGCAGTAAATGCGGTCGTCGGAGTATCTGAATCACGTACGTACCAAGTACTACGTTCTACCGATTTACGAGACAAGGTCGACTCCTAGCAAAGCACCAGTCTACCCAATTCTCCGGACATATCCATTTAAGAATATTAAGATCTGTATCAAGCGTAGTATACCATTGTATTGTGCATATCGGCCCGTCATCGGATAGTCATGTGCTAGGGCTGGGGCTGGATAAGTGTCTGCCCCGTCCGAACACATATCGGATGTCTGGTAACATAGTCTCTATAATCGGATATTCATGACCTGGTGGTCACAATATCGATTGATGCGCATCACTCAAGAGCACTAGTACCGTATCCTGCGTGACATCATCTCCACTATGACTGAAGTGATACTTCCGTCTGACATCACACCCAATACACTACGACTCTCTGATAAACCCAGAAGTGGTGTACGCAGAACCGGTTAAAGCCCTGTACCACCAAGACCAAAGTCTATCGATTATCGTAAGTATTAGCGATGTAAGTCTCAGGTTAAGACTATACACACCTACCTTGATTTCGGCCTCCCATAGACACATAGTCATAATACCAAAGGGATTCCGAGGGGTCTATCCAGAGCGAAGCTGTTTCCCGTACCATCGGTGAAACACGACCTCCTATCGCACTTGCATAAGTATCTGATACTTATATATATGAGAACTATGCCGTTGTGCCCTCACAACGCACACAAGTGCAATACTAGCCTATTCCGCATTATCGATGTCCCGTCTCGATAATACTCCGGCTAGGGATATTTAATGATTAATCCTTCGGGGATTGATACTGTCTCATATCATTCTCAATCCAGGAACTAATCATAGGGACCTCTCTTCATTTATATATCTATGGTGATCTAATCACAAATGATGAGAGTGCAATTTCCTTGTCACATAGTTAATTTGTACAACAACACCATGATATGTACAAATAGTGACGCTATGGGTCATATTATCCAACAATCTCCCACTTGGAACATAGCCAGTCACTCGAGTCTAACACCCGAACTATGTACGGTTCGCTCAAATTGCTAAGAAAGGATTTTCGTCAGCGGATTTGCATGATTATCGTCTGACGCGATTTACATACAATCATCACATCGCCATGATGTATGATCCGAACGAATCAGATGAATATCGAAGTATATATCTGGATCGTCGATGAGACCATTATTCTTTAGCCTGTGCTGACGCCTAGCTCAGCCGCTAACAGAACTATATCTAATCTAATTAGATTTATTATTGATCCAAATGGCTTCTATTGCTGCCTCAGCTGCAGCAATAATCCGCATTTGTTGTTTATTCGGCAACAGTAATTGCTCGGAAGATTTCCAGCTCACTGTCCCGTTATTCAAACTTTATAGTACCGCAGTATTTAACTGTTTGGAAACTTGCGGCAGTGATCCCAGTCACTTCAAGTTCTCATTCTCCATAGTATTAGACAGCATCTTTAGTTCTCTAAGATACTAATAGATGTCCTTAACTTCAATCCAGTGACTATCACTTGGATTGTCCTGATTGTGACTCCATATGCTCAAAGCGTATGAGACACCAGGTACGTACATTATTCAATGTACAATTTCTCAAAAAGAGTGTTAACAACTCCAAATCTAGCCCAGTAGATCTTTATTCCTTGAATAGGTTGTTACTCCCAAGAATTTTACGAAGAATTTCTATTGAAAGCCAAGCTTTCATCAATTGCTATATGGGAATTTAACTGTCAGTGCGCTCTCCCACTAACCTCCTTATATACACAAGAATTATTCATTTTGATTCAAATCATAAACCATTATGATTATTTCAAAACGACAGTTCCAAGAACCTTATGCTTGCATTAATCCAAACATGGATCGAATAACCCGCAAACCTTGTTTGTCGTTATACAAAATCGTCAAAAGGTTTCCTTTTCAGGAAAGCGATTTTGATCTAAACTGACACATTTCATAAATGAAATACGCAGTTATCAACAAGCATCTTCAAAATGGATTTACCATGGCAACAGGTAGAAGGTTGAACCGTTATTAACACAATGTTGATAACGATACCTTTCCGTCAAAAGCCCAGCTTTGTACGTTGGTATGTTGCCTTCCAAGTATGTCTTCCTTGAAGACGTTTAATGTACCAATAGGCACAATGCCTTGTGGTACAACAACTAGTATCCAAAATAGTTTGTTATACATGGAATCCATTTCGGACTCATGGCACTTTGTCATAATAGGGAGTCGATACCTCGTATCACTTCCTCAAAACGTAGTCGGATGGTACACCTCCATAAGATTGACATCTTTATGGGGTTAGATCAGAAACCCATACCCTAGGTTGTTTTCTGACTCTATCCGATCTACGAGTTTCTTGTGTATTTGAAGATTAATGGTATAGATTCATCATAGATGAACTATTTGTGTTCCATTAAGGACTTCTTGCCTTGAACAGTATTACTCTGATTTTCATCGAGTATCACTATCCTCCCATTGACCACTGCATATCGGTATTCCTCTCAGGAAAAACCGCATGGTGAGCAACAATCACATTGTTCTCATGTGAGATTTATAAGTACTATACTTAAGGTTTCCCTTAGGATAACCTATATTGGCACTTATCCAATTTGGGTCCTTAGTTTGGTATCATCCAAACGTTATGCCTGGCATACCCAAATTATCAGGAATGAGAAACCTCGTTTCTTCCCTGTTCATATCCTATATGACATCTGTCAAACATATTTATATGGAACCTTATTCTAAATAAGTTTTGCACTGTTAATACATATCCTATTGAAGGAAATAGTAGCTCAGAGCGACTCGTGATAAACCTTATCATGTCCAACAAAATTCAGTTTTTAGTTCGGACACACCGTCTAACTGACGTGTCTCGGGAGGAGTCCTCATTTGAAAGAATACCGTACTCTTTCATGTACGTATGAAACTTACTGCTTAAGTATTTTCCATTACGGTATTACCGTGGCGGAATAATACTATAGCCGATCTGTTTATTTACTTCGTGTCGAAACTTTAAAGTTTCCGATTTGTGTTCTTCAAAAGAAACACATAACCATAACGTGATGCCACATCCGTTAAGTCACGAAATATTCATGTTCACATCTAGTCTAGCTAGATATGGGCCCATTTACTTCACCATGAATAGGGCTAACAGATCGGTGGCCCTTTTACTATTACCAAGTAAATAGTATTTTAGGTACTTTACCTAATAAACTAGATTCGCAGACCTTATTTGAATAGTCAAATCAGTCCTAGTACCCACTCTTCAAAAGTGTGGATATACGAGTCTCGTTTAATTGTGTCCTAGACAACAATGCCCAAATAAGTCTCTATTGATCAAATCAATTTGAGCTATTTATTTGTCATTTTTATATGTTTGAGATTTTATTATATTCAAAATATAAATTCTGTTTTTCACATCTAATGTGTTTATCTCAGTATCATCTTTATATAATAAAACACTTTAGTGTTCTAGAATATAAAGGTTTATCCGCAACGGATTAAACACTGATATAGAGATAATGTCTCTAGTCAAACTAGTTACATTATAACAGTTCCTAATTTAAGTACATACCCAAAGGGTAGTTCCTAAACTTAGGTATCTACGGTCGAAACAGCGACTTTCGTCCCGTTTCCGATTTGCAGAGAAAATCTCGGCTTGAAGTCAGTATCCAGCTCATAGCGGATTCTGAACATCAATACATATATTTTATGTACCACACTAAGTATTTAAAATCCAATTTCAATACTAGTAGTGAACATAACTTTGACAAATATTTTAAAGTCAGAGCCTCGCCCTTTCTTTAATTCCTTCGTGTCTGCCATATCCAAATGGTAGTCACTTTGGGATATGTCAATTATCTTTTCAATATTTCACAAACCCTTGGGCAAGCCTTGGGTTTTAGAATATCGAAATGATGTGCACCTTGTGCAACTTGCCCAATTGCAAACTTTGACTTTTCTCTTCTAGAATAGTCAATTAATTCTCCAAGAATTATAAATTGTAATTTTAATACTTCTTAAATCTAAAATTAGATTTATGACAAGTATATTAAATTAAGCACTAAAGTCATCATCACATAAATCTTCCAAAGATTTTATGCTCTACTTATTTTGCTTAATTTTGGGCTTAAGGTATAATAAGTTATTTTATCAAATAAAGTAACCTATTATTTATTCCCAATTAGAAAATTAAATCATTTAAAATATTTTAATCCCAGATTATATTTTTAATATCCAACTTTTCAATTTTATCTTGATTACAATAGTCCAACTATTTAATCAACGATTAGTGGTACTATATATATTATAATGATTAATAGTCCAACTATATAATCAAATATAATCCAAATGAATTAACCTCAATTACATTGATTACTATAATCCAATTAAAAAATCAACTGTAACTGAAATTAATTAATTCAAATATATTGATTATATAATCCAATTATATATAATCAAGTATAATACAGTCCAACTGTTTATAAAACAACAATTTAAATATTAGTCCAACTAACATTTAATTTATATTGACGAATGATATTTGTTTGAGCGTGTATGGCGAGTAATTGAACGAATATTGCAAATTCAATTTTTGCCTCCCACTATTTTTCGTTGAGCCTCTAACCCTCTGTCGAGTACTCGGGAAACCGTGTTTCCTAGTGGGCTAGGATCCCGTTAAATGTCACACAATCTTGACTTTGGCCAACAAATTGTATGATAATTAACTAGGTAGATCTCGAAGATCAATTGGATCTCATCCAACTCCTAGATCCAGTAGGTGGACATCCAAGTCCCAAACATATATCTAATATATGCCTATATATCTAATATATACCCTAACATTTTTCCTCTGAATCAACTAGGCCTTGGCTTTGGCACAACAAACCTAGTGATCCCAGTCAAGCGCGGACCCATTGACATGGAAGCTTCGTAATCAATGTCGATGGACAAGAAGTGGTCTTGACTTTGGCCAACAAACCACAACTTGGACACGACACCGATATGGAACAAAGCCTCGTGATTAAAACACACATATTCGACGGACAAGGGCTTGACTTTGGCCAACAACCCCTGCCAATCTCGGATCTTGAGCAAGAATCACTCAATGGAAGGAAAATAAACGCTTGATATTTAACGAGGGTTTTTCGCGTGCAAATTGGCTACCAATTTAATTATCTTTGTTAAGGTCTCATCATCATACACCCTTAAACATGCATTCTAAATACATAATAAAGCGAGTATGAAAATAAATAATAATGATATGCGGATGGATACTTTACATTGATCCTAGATCAAATCTCTCACTTTCTCACTCAAGCTAGCACTTGTATTACTTCTACCCGTTACACTAACACTTCTAAAGAAACCTCATTTACATGGAGGGGAATAGGTGAGAAGATAATACAAAGAGAATGAAGGTGATAAGGCTGGACACGCAGGTCCAATTTAATAAATCGAATTTATTACAACAATTTCTAAAATTGCCCCACCCGACTAATATCCATCCGATATACATTATTCATACAACAAAAACACTTATTCACACACATAAGCATACTATCAATCAATCTAATCAAATTAATTAATCTGATAATTAGTGATCATCCAATGTTCAAACAACGATTTGATTTTGTTCGAGTCAAACTCGTTTTTGCGAATAAGTACTTAAAGTACGAATTCATGAATTAAATTAAACTACATCATTAAATCTAATTTAACATGTATTTAATACTAATTCACTATTCAATTCCAAATTAATATTACACTTTTATTTATAAACCTTTTACGATTTAAATTCCAATTTAATCGTAACGCGTCTCAAAGACCGATTAACGTCCAACGTCAATTCAATTAAGGTCCAATGGGCTTTTAATTGATTTCTTAAGGCGTGGACTTTTGGTCAACTCGGGTCAAACCGATAACCAAAGTCCAATCCGGGATTTACCCCATAAGCCCATAAATCAATCTTGGCCCATTAGGCCCAATTGAACTTTAAAGGTTCATTAAGTCGCATTTGGGCTTTATGGTTGTGGTTTTGGGCCCAATTAGATCCAATCCATTTGGCCTAAACCCAACTTGATAAAATCAAGCCCAATAAGCCCAATTACAACATTAAAGTCCAATTTCCAAAATTAGGCCCAATTAATTAAATATACAAAATCCAATTTCATATTCAATTAACCTAAAGTGTATTACATGATTAATCAACTAAATCAATATTTCTAAAACACCATATTAGTCCAATTAATCATGCTCATTATCATTATCATATGTCCAACACATAAATGAAAAAATCAAACCCATTACATGCTTTAATGCTCTCGGCCAAAAGATGGATTTTGTGTCCGATTCGGTTTCGATCCAATCGAACCCACAATCGACATCAAATCACCATCCAATTTGATTTCATACACATCCAATGTCACAAAATCAAAATTACCAAGACATTAGGGCAATCAAACCATTCGGCCAATATAGAATTTTTGGGGTTTGTCCAATTCGAAATCCAATCCAATTCGATTCAAATAACATCAACCTAAATGATTCTAACTCATCAAAAGAATTAAAAATCAAAAATTCCAAGAACCCAAAATCACATTCACATTCGGCCAAGGTCAAATATTTGGGGAAAATAATTCCAAATCATTTTTCAACAAATTGGTCCAACCAAAATGAAATTAAACATGTTATAAGCATACTCAAACAATCAATTTATTCAAATCATGCTCAACAAACATTTACCCAAATTTTAAGCCCTACAATTTCATGCTTGAACCTATAGCTCTTTATGCCATTGTTGGTTATTATCTAAGTCCCAAGATCAAATAAGACATGAAAAGAATGTGTGAACACATCAACGAAGGTAGCGGAATACTCACATCGATCGGTTGAGTCGATTTGGAGACGAATGAAGCCACTTTGCTCACTGTTTTGGTGGCGCCACTGCAGCAGTCCACTGCTCTCACAAATAAGATTTTGAGCTGAGAAACGGAGCTCCAAGCCTTGTCCGACGGATCCCGGCTCATGGGTGAACCTCCCTACCACCTTCGCAAGTCTCGTAGTGTGCTAGCACTTGCAGTTTTTGCCACAAATACCCAACTCTTGCTTCCCATTGCTCACGCCATTTTGGCTTCAAAAACCAGTCCACTTTTGTAGTTTGGGCGTGAGTTTGAAGAGAGAAAAGAGAGAGAAGAAAGTTGTGTAATTGACTTAATAAAATGTAAAGCAAAAATTGATTATATATATTTTCCAAAATAGATAATCAATTTTCATTTAACTTTATCAAATAAATCAAATGAATATTGGAGCCAAATCCATAAAGTTTTCCCTCCAAAATGCTTTTACACTTTATGTCAAGTCCATCACTATTCACATCAAGTCACTTTAATAAAGTGACATGTTGTCAAGTCACATCACTCAAAGTGACAAGTGATTTGACGCTTGATGCGACTAATGATTTGACGCTTGATGCGACTTGCGATGCCGCACTCGAATTCGAAATACGAATGCGCTCGCAATCACACTCGGGCTTGGGTTCGCTAATTCCAAATTCACGATTTTTCCGTCGCGTCGTAATTAAATGATTACGCCTAGCGAATTCACTATTCACGTCGCTAACGAATTAATTCTAAATTAATTCGTTTGCCCGAATTAAAATCTAATTTTAATTCCGCGTCGAAATCTAATTCGTTTAATATATCGAATATATTAATTTAATCGATTAATTCCAAATTAATCGTTATCTCTCTCTCTAGACGATATTTTATCCTAGATAAAATATCTCTGTAATTAATCCTAGATTAATTTTCTTTCTCTTATATAATCCCAGATTATTTAAGAGTGCGAGTTATGCGTCATCGGTGGATTATCGGGAAGCGACCCATGAGATCCCCGGATAAGTGGCAGTAAATGCGGTCGTCGGAGTATCTGAATCACGTACGTACCAAGTACTACGTTCTACCGATTTACGAGACAAGGTCGACTCCTAGCAAAGCACCAAGTCTACCCAATTCTCCGGACATATCCATTTAAGAATATTAAGATCTGTATCAAGCGTAGTATACCATTGTATTGTGCATATCGGCCCAGTATCGGATAGTCACGTGCTAGGGCTGGGGCTGGATAAGTGTCTGCCCCGTCCGAAACACATATCAGATGTCTGGTAACATAGTCTCTATAATCAGATATTCATGACCTGGTCACAATATCCCGATTGGATGCGCATCACTCAAGAGCACTAGTACCGTATCCTGCGTGACATCATCTCTACTATGACTGAAGTGATACTTCCGTCTTGACATCACACCCAATACACTACGACTCTCTGAAAACCCAGAAGTGGTGTACGCAGAACCGGTTAAAGCCCTGTACCACCAAGACCAAAGTCTATCGATTATCGTAAGTATTAGCGATGTAAGTCTCAGTTAAGACTATACACACCTACCTTGATTTCGGCCTCCCATAGACACATAGTCATAATACCAATGGGATTCCGAGGGGTCTATCCAGAGCGAAGCTGTTTCCCGTACCATCGGTGAAACACGACCTCCTATCGCACTTGCATAAGTATCTGATACTTATATATATGAGAACTATGCCGTTGTGCCCTCACAAAGCACACAAGTGCAATACTAGCCTATTCCGCATTATCGATATCCCGTCTCGATAATACTCCGGCTAGGGATATTTAATGATTAATCCTTCGGGGATTGATACTGTCTCATATCATTCTCAATCCAGGAACTAATCATAGGGACCTCTCTTCATTTATATATCTATGGTGATCTAATCACAAATGATGAGAGTGCAATTTCCTTGTCACATAGTTAATTTGTACAACAACACCATGATATGTACAAATAGTGACGCTATGGGTCATATTATCCAACATGCTCAACTCCGGGCTTAGGCTCGAGACGTCACTCTATCAAATAAAGTAACTTCTCGGTCTCCAGGACTATCCTGAGATTTTATTCCCAATCTGAAAATTAAAGCCGTTTATAAACATTTTCATCCAGGATTATGTTCTAAACGCTAATCTTTCATTTATCTTGATTCCAATAGTCTAACTATCAAATCAACTGTAACGACCGGTAGAGATTACTACTACCTATGACGATATTATTACGTTCGGGATAAAGTAATCCAAGATAAATCATGTTGGGATTCAAATACAGTTATGAAAACACTTTGGGAACGATCGGTAAATTTTTCGAGGTCCTGAAAGGAAACTGTACCGTATGCCCCTTTTGTATTATATATAGTATTTTGGGCATAAGTTTTTCATACAAACTCGGAATTTTATGAATTTTATATCTTCGGAAATCTTAGACCGAGACCTACAACTTCCGCGTTAAATATTTTTTCAAAATCGGACCAGAACTGGGTCAAAAATGCAGGTCAAATTCTGGATGAATAGTAGTTTCGGGTCTTAATGGAAATTTCTCAAACTTTCAACAATTTTTCTACCATTTTCTTCCATTTGCAAAATATCTAATGAGCCCACTATATAAAGGAATCACTATTTAGCATTTTCACAAAAATTAAACAAATAGAAATAGAAAGAAAAGAGGAAAACCGTAGGAGGAAAAGGAGGGAAGAGGAAGAAGAAAGAAGAAGAAGAAAAGGAGAAGAGGAAGAAAGAAGAAGAAGAAAAAGGAGAAGAGAAAGGAAAGAAAAGAAGAATGAAGATTGAAGCTTGGAGCAACTATGAAGATGAAGAAAAATCAAGAGGAAAGAGGTAAGATATCCCTGACCCATTTGTGAAAATTTAGATTTTAATAAATTGATGATTTGAGTGTGTTGTTGGATGGATAAAAATGGAGTTTGAAAAGTTATATTGATAAAATGGGGATTTTTAGAGTGAATTTAGATTGCTTTTCTTTTGTGGGTTTTATAAGATAATGAAACTTTGAGTAATAATGAGATGATTTGGTATGTTGGTTTTTGTATTGGAAGAGTCAAACAAGGAAGCATAAATAGAGTAGTGAATGAGAACTTGACAGTAAGTTGGTATGCTATACTTTCTGGACAGGCTGTGGTATTTAGGTTATAACATGAGTTTTAGGTATCTGTTTGACAGGCCGTTAAATTCTGAGTAAACTAGAAACATAGGGGAATATCATATTCAAAATTCAGAATTTTTAGACTTAATAGGGAGTCGTAACGAATTTTCAAACTTGGCCGCACTGCAGTAAACTACTGGTTTTGTGGTAACAAAACAAGGTGTAAAGAAAACTTTATAATTTTCGTTCTAGATGTCGAAATCCGGTTCCGTAAAATTCTGGGTACTTTAGACACATAAGAGAGTAACATATCCAAAATTTAGAATTTTTGTACTTAAGACGAGGTCGGAACGAATATTTGAAGATGGGCGACCTGCTGCCCTAGTGCCCAGTTTTTCTGTTGGACAGCCCTTGAATTTCGGCCTATAGGTTGAGTTTCTGAAGTCCAAATCGAGATCCATAAAAAAAGTCATAAAGTAGACTCATAGAGGAGTATTCTATAAAAAATTCAGCTCCAGAACTGATCCCCTCTATTTATACCGAATTTTCAAAGTCAGGTCACTGTCAGTGACTCTTCTGTTTTGATGTGGGAGTTGTAGACGCGTAAAATGATTTGCGTAACCGCGAAACGAACCTTGTAAAAACACTGTAGGGTGCTTTAACGTGTTAGAAAGACAGCGGGGGTGATAATTTATGCATTTCACGTTTATTCTTATCTATGGGAATATTCTCGTTGTAGTAGCTAACGAATTTGTTCTTATTCGTATATTTAGATCGGCCTCAAGATTCTCAGCGGCCTTCCACCCCGTGAAGGGACTCATCTTAGCCGTATACTGTGAGTGGACACTTTCCTTTTTACTTATTTTTCATAATATATTTTGATAACAAACTTATTTTTATGCCTTAGGGCGTTAGATTTCTTTATTGCAAGTATTACATGATATTTAAGTTTTATGATAAGTTTTAGTAAAGTTTTTCAAGAAATAGTTTTATAGTTTTTATGATTCACAGCATATTTTTCATATTTTTCGGGGCATGATGTAAAAACTCACCCCAGTATGTAACTATTACAGAGATACAGTTGGAATTGACGGATACAGAGAGCATGTGCACATGTTGAGGACTGAGGGGACGCTCTCAGATCCTTCAGATGGGCTAGGGGGACGGCTATACGTAACGCCCCTAGACCCCAGTTTGAGCTTGGGTGGTAGCATAGATCTGCACCCCCAGCTCCAGTTTGTGGCTTGGGGGACGGCGATACGTAACGCCCCAAGACCACCAGTTTCTGAGACAGTAGTGGCATGCTTTGGGGGACGGCGATACGTAACGCCCCAAAGTCATGGATTTGCATTGCTGGCTCCAGTTAGGCGTATGGGGGACGGCGATACGTAACGCCCTCATACGTCCAGGTTTTCAGACAGAGATACAGTTTTTAGAAAAGTTTTCAGTTTTCGGATTTCAGATTTTCAGAATACAGTTTTCAGAGTTTCAGAATCCAGATTTTTAGCAAATAGTTTTCAGAAAGTAGATTTCTCAAAGCCACAGTTTTAAAGACAGTTTTCAGAAAGATGAAGCTTTCAGAACAGAGTTTTCATAAAAGATATTTGAAAATGTGATTTTTAATTTAAAAAGATCTTTGTTTCAGTTTTCAGTTCTTGTTCACTCACTTAGATCGTACGACGATCTAACCCCCCTCTAACCTTTATGTTTTTGTAGGATTTCCGGAGGACGAGCTTGGGAGGATGGATACTAATGCAGTCACCAGGGTGGAGTCCACCAGTTTAGAGTCAAAAGTGTTATAGTTGGGTCAGGGTTGCATGTATGCATTAGTGATACTCATTACAAGTAATTTTTCTAAAGTGTTGAAATAGAAGTATTCCTGATTGAGCATTAATAAAAATATTTTATGTTATTCGAGATTTGATCTATATGGATGACATTGCATTTAGAATAGTTTACGATACAGTCAGATAGTCAGAGGCTTATGGGGTTAGCACGGCTATCCCCTGCCGGTAACATCTCCCAGATCAGGGATGTTACAAAGATGGTATCAGAGCATGGTCTAGAGAGTCAGTGACTGCAGTGGGCAGAGTACTGGGGTCGTGTATACGTTGTATGTCCGGGATACCCGTATATAAGGCACTACCTCTCCAGTATCTGATCCTCGAGTACGTCCTCAAAGCTTCATAAACAGGTTAGTAAGTATTCCTATATCCTTCAAATTCATTTCCCTCATTTAAAATAGAAATCATTCCATAATCATCTTGACTATTTCCCAAGATCAGTGAGAGTTAAGGAACTCGATAGTGAATTCCAAGGAAAGTCATTCTAGAAAGCAAAAGAGAAAAGAGGAAACTAGAAGAAAAGATACCTAGGAGCTTGAATCAGTTAGAAACAGAGATGCGTGGAGATAAAGTGAAATAGAAAAGCTTAAGGGTATCCATCCAGAAAGGTAGAAAGAGAAAGATAAGGTTAGAAAAGAAATAAGATAAAGTAGAGGATATGAAACCAGAGCAGTAGGTAAGATGCAGGAACCCATGGCAATAAGAGGAAATAACGAAGGTCTCAATAAGTATTAGAGCGCCTAGTAAAATTAAGATTCCATTTCTACTCTAGAAGTCCCTCCAAGTAAATCCAATAGTGTTCAAGATCCTCTCATAACTAGTGAACCCTACGAGTATCGGAGAATAGCCAGAGAAACCACAGAATCAAGAAATCCATAATAGTATTAAGAGATATAATGGACCTAAATGTCGAAAAGGATTTAAACGACTTCAGATACCCAAACCCCGACCCCGATCCTTAAGTGCAAAGCAGAAATCGCTAGTTACCTTACCCCATAATAACCTAATAGAGATAAAACCTTAAACTATCATGTCTTCAAACTTTTCAGTGAACTCAGATTAGAGAGTTGCCCTAATAGAGCCTACCTCATAGGTATAGATGACACTAAGAGATCGGATAAGACTTTACCCATGAACTTGGAAAATATATCAGCCCAAAGTCAGTGGAAACCCATGAGAATATGCAGGATATACCTGTGAGGATAAAGAGAGTTTGAAGTAACAAAAGCAGCTGTATGAAGCGTAAATAGAGTGCCATTGCCGAAATCTATAGCAAGGACAGAAAGTATGGATTAGGGAAGCAGAAGTAAGATACAGAGGTAGATAGAGATAGAGAAATATAAATAGATAAGAAATGACGAAATCTATAGTGGTATGAATCAGAGACATGGAGTTAAGTAATAAAGGACAATAGCAAAACTAGTAGTAAAGATGAGTGTTGTAAGATACCCTTCTTTTTCAAAAAAAAAAAGATTCCTCCGAGTTGAACCAATATTTTTCTGAACCACCCCGTAGCGGTAGCAAGTTCCCTCTAGTATCAAGGACCGTTATAAAATAAAGAAGTAAGAAAGCTAAGGACGATCGTGCAATCTTCAAATAGATGCGTGATGCCATAAAGGTATAAAGACTTTAGATTTTAAGAACTCAGACCCATAATCAAATAAGATGAGTGGTGACCGAAACGGCAGTTAGTTACCCTAACTAAGGAAACCGATAGATAAATCCCGACTTACCCAGATCTTCGATCTTTCGAGATATCAGTTAAAGAAGTTATCCCGATGGAGTCTATCTTATACATATCTTACATGAACAATGGGTTCCATCATGATATAAAGTATTAGAACGAGGATAAAGAAATTTTCTGAGGCGTGAAGAAAATGATTAGTGAAATGTGAACAATCCCCATTAGTACAGACGACCGGGAGGGAAACCCAATGGGATTTTATTGAAGAGATAAACATGATTTTGACAGGAAACATTCACCTAGGAGAAAGATCAAGGAAGTTTTGAGAGTATAAAGAAAGAGACACTTAAGATAGTTCATAGATTAAGAATGTCAGATATTTGTATAAACCATAGATGATCTGAGTTGGTAAAGATTCGTAGGAAAGCATAAGGATAGGTATAAGAATAAATTTATAAGATTGGAAGTGTTTAAGGAAGTGATAGGAGTATCAATATCGGTGATAGGACAAAGCGATCAAATCAAGGCTTATAGCACGATCAGAAGGGTGAAATTTAAGAAACAAATAGGACAATGACTTACAAGAAGTCTTAATAGTAAGAAGTAGGGTGAGGAAACAGAATATGCGGATGGTATAAGGAGTAGCAAGGAAGTAATTGAATCTAGGATAGTTGTGGTACCCTAGAACTTAGTAAAGGAAAGAATATAAAAAGAACAACAACTAAAGATTAAACAAATCATGTGATAGATCGATGACTAGGTGATGAATCTGGGGAATTAAGGACTTGGAACTTGAAAAAGAGGAGGTTCAATACCATGTTAAGAAAGATTCATAGGATATAGAGAGGAAACTTATAAAGGATCTTATGGTATTAAGAAAAGAAGGGTTTTGGGAAGAATAAGGTGTATGAATCAAAGTATAAGGGGTCGATGGATTAAGATTAGGAATGAACCTTCAATGAATCAGAGAGAATAGAGGGACGAAGATTATAGAAAATCATTTATGAAGAAAAATAGTAAGGACCTCATAAAAGTGAAAAAAAGTAAGGACTGTAAAAGAAAGCTAGTATATTAGGTTAAAGATTAAGTGAGAATGCTCGTAATAGTCAAATAGAAACAGTTCTCTGAAAAGAAAATAAGTAAAAAGATGAAGGATTAGAACGAGAAAGGAACCATCATAGTAAAATAAGTCCCAATAGAGAATAGCAAAAGAATTACAGTAGTATCTAAAGGAAAAGTATAGTATCAGCATGAAATTAAGTAACAAGAGGAGAAGTAATACCTAAGCATAGGATAGGAATGTAAGTGGTAATGTTGAGGGTAATCAAGGATGTAGGAGGACAAGTACCCCCCATGTAAATGAAGAAAAGATGACTTGTAGTAGATGCAAATCAAAGATGAATCAGAAAAGTAAATTAACAAGATGATTGATACCAGTATAATAAGTAAGATATAGCCCAAGGATAATACATAGACCAAGTAAGCTTATAGTAAAATAAAGAAAAGATGACAAGAACACCTAGAAAGAGTTAAAGAGGAGTTGCGTAGAGTACCCAACCCTAGCCTAAAGAGACCAAACCACTACGGGTTTGGGATGGTCTAACCACGGGTTATGGGTGGTTTGGTAGGTTTATATTATAGCGCGGGAACGACAACAAAGTTAATACAAAGCAGCTGTCGAGAGACGTAAGATAGAAAAATAGAAAAGAAAAGATCAAATATAGTTTGCAGATGATCAGATAAGACTTTGAGAAGACGGGAAGGAAGTTGTCAGGTTAGGACAGAATAGTAATCAAGGAATGACAAGAACTTAAGATTGTAATAAGTATGTAAAGAGAAAACTCAAAGTAAGAAAGACAGAATAGACCAAGGAAGTCTATACTAATCGATAAAATGAAGTAAAGAATAAGGGAATTCAAGGAAAAGATTAGGAATGAGGAATCGATGAGATACAATCAAGGTAGGAGATAATTCTAAGGTTAAGATGGACAAGTGGAATGAAGAAATGTTAGGTAGTAGTATTTAGATATTAAAATC
Source organism: Zanthoxylum bungeanum (assembly GCA_019454045.1). Classification (NCBI taxonomy): domain Eukaryota; kingdom Viridiplantae; phylum Streptophyta; class Magnoliopsida; order Sapindales; family Rutaceae; genus Zanthoxylum; species Zanthoxylum bungeanum. The sequence goes on along the minus strand of SKCR01054149.1, from coordinate 31,215 downwards.
CTCGATGGAAACCAAGAAACCAGCTAGTGAGAGTTTGCTCACGATAAGGAATTATGAGACATGATTGAAGGTCGATAAAGAGGAGATCTTAGAAACAAAAATATAAGGAATGGCGGAAAGAACAAAAGAACGATAGTCAGGAAGTACTCAACATGACTATTATAGAACGAGGACTTAGGAAGAAGGATTAAGTAGACAACAAAGGATAGAAACAAGAAGATCAAGGTAACCTCAAGTTAGACGCCAAAGAGCATTCGAGGACGAATCCTATTTAAGGAGGGAAGAATTTGTAACGACCGGTAGAGATTACTACTACCTATGACGATATTATTACGTTCGAGATAAAGTAATCCAAGATAAATCATATTGGGATTCAAATACAGTTACGAAAAGACTTTGGGAACGATCGGTAAATTTTTCGAGGTCCCGAAAGGAAACTGTACCGTATGCCCCTTTTGTATTATATATAGTATTTGGGCATAATTTTTTCATACAAACTCGGAATTTTATGAATTTTATATCGTCGGAAATCTTAGACCGAGACCTACAACTTCCACGTTAAATAATTTTTTCAAAAATCGGACCAGAACTGGGTCAAAAATGCAGGTCAAATTTGGATGAATAGTAGTTTCGGGTCTAAATGGAAATTTCTCAAACTTTCCACAATTTTCTACACATTTCTTCCATTTGCAAAATATCTAATGAGCCCACTATATAAAGGAATCACTATTTAGCATTTTCACAAAAATTAAACAAATAGAAATAGAAGAAAAGAGGAAAACCGTAGGAGGAAAGGAGGAAGAGGAAGAAGAAAGAAGAAGAAGAAAAGGAGAAGAGGAAGAAAGAAAGAAGAAGAAGAAAAAGAGGAGAGAAAGGAAAGAAAAGAAGAATGAAGCTTGAAGCTTGGAGCAACTATGAAGATGAAGAAAAATCAAGAGGAAAGAGGTAAGATCCTTGACCCATTTGTGAAAATTTAGATTTTAATAAATTGATGATTTGAGTGTGTTGTTGGATGGATAAAAATGAGTTTGAAAAGTTATATTGATAAAATGGGGATTTTTAGAGTGAATTTAGATTGCTTTTCTAATTTTGGGTTTTATAAGATAATGAAACTTTGAGTAATAATGAGATGATTTGGTATGTTGGTTTTGTATTGGAAGAGTCAACAAGGAAGCATAAATAGAGTAGTGAATGAGAACTTGACAGTAAGTTGGTATGCTATACTTTCTGGACAGGCTGTGGTATTTAGGTTATAACATGAGTTTTAGGTATCTGTTTGAAGGCCGTTAAATTCTGAGTAAACTAGAAACATAGGGGAATATCATATTCAAAATTCAGAATTTTTAGACTTAATAGGGAGTCGTAACGAATTTCAAACTTGGCCGCACTGCAGTAAACTACTGGTTTTGTGGTAACAAAACAAGGTGTAAAGAAACTTTATAATTTTCGTTCTAGATGTCGAAATCCGTTTCCGTAAAATTCTGGGTACTTTAGACACATAGAGAAGTAACATATCCAAAATTTAGAATTTTTGGACTTAAGACGAGGTCGGAACGAATATTTGAAGATGGGCGACCTGCTGCCCTAGTGCCCAGTTTTTCTGTTGGACAGCCCTTGAATTTCGGCCTATAGGTTGAGTTTCTGAAGTCCAAATCGAGATCCATAAAAAAAGTCATAAAGTAGACTCATAGAGGAGTATTCTATAAAAATTCAGCTCCAGAACTGATCCCCTCTATTTATACCGAATTTTCAAAGTCAGGTCACTGTCAGTGACTCTTCTGTTTTGATGTGGGAGTTGTAGACGCGTAAAATGATTTGCGTAACCGCGAAACGAACCTTGTAAAAACACTGTAGGGTGCTTTAACGTGTTAGAAAGACAGCGGGGGTGATAATTTATGCATTTCACGTTTATTCTTATCTATGGGAATATTCTCGTTGTAGTAGCTAACGAATTTGTTCTTATTCGTATATTTAGATCGGCCTCAAGATTCTCAGCGGCCTTCCACCCCGTGAAGGGACTCATCTTAGCCGTATACTGTGAGTGGACACTTTCCTTTTACTTATTTTTCATAATATATTTTGATAAAAACTTATTTTATGCCTTAGGGCGTTAGATGTTAGATTTCTTTATTGCAAGTATTACATGATATTTAAGTTTTATGATAAGTTTTAGTAAGTTTTCAAGAAATAGTTTTATAGTTTTTATGATTCACAACATAGTTTTCATATTTTTCGGGGCATGAGGTAATACTCACCCCAGTATGTAACTATTACAGAGATACAGTTGGAATTGACGGATACAGAGAGCATGTGCACATGTTGAGGACTGAGGGGACGCTCTCAGATCCTTCAGATGGGCTAGGGGGAGGGCGATACGTAACGCCCCTAGACCCCAGTTTGAGCTTGGGTGGTAGCATAGATCCGCACCCCCAGCTCCAGTTTTTGGCTTGGGGACGGCGATACGTAACGCCCCAAGACCACCAGTTTCTGAGACAGTAGTAGCATGCTTGGGGGACGGCGATACGTAACGCCCCAAAGTCATGGATTTGCATTGCTGGCTCCAGTTAGGCGTATGGGGGGACGACGATACGTAACGCCCTCATACGTCCAGGTTTTCAGACAGAGATACAGTCTTCAGAAAAGTTTTTCAGTTTTCGGATTTCAGATTTTCAGAATACAGTTTTCAGAGTTTCAGAATCCAGATTTTTAGCAAATAGTTTTCCGAAAGTAGATTTCTCAAAGCCACAGTTTTAAAGACAGTTTTCAGAAAGATGAAGCTTTCAGAATAGAGTTTTCATAAAAGATATTTGAAAATGTGATTTTTAATTTAAAAAGATCTTTGTTTCAGTTTTCAGTTCTTGTTCACTCACTTAGATCGTACGACGATCTAACCCCTTCTAGCCTTTATGTTTTTGCAGGATTTCCGGAGGACGAGCTCGGGAGGATGGATACTGATGCAGTCACTAGGGTTGGAGTCCACCAGTTTAGAGTCAAAAGTGTTATAGTTGGGTCAGGGTTGCATGTATGCATTAGTGATAGTCATTACAAGTATTTTTTCTAAAGTGTTGAAATAGAAGTATTCCTGAGTGAGCATTAATAAAAATATTTTATGTTATTCGAGATTTGATCTATATGCATGACATTGCATTTAGAATAGTTTACGATACAGTCAGATAGTCAGAGGCTTATGGGGTTAGCACGGCTATCCCCTGCCGGTAACATCTCCCAGATCGGGGATGTTACATCAACGATTTAGGTACTATTTAATATAATGATTACTATAGTCCAACTATATAATCAACTATAATTTAAATGGTTAAATTCAAATATATTGATTACTATTATCCAATTGTATAATCAACTATAATTGAAGTAGTTTGAATACAATGCAACTGTTAAATTAAAACAACGATTAAATATTAGTCCAACTAATATATTAATTATTTGACGAAAAATATGAAATGAGCGCGTATTGGCAAGTAACTAAACGAATATTGCAAATTTAATACTTGTCTCCCACTATTTTTCGGTGAGCCTCTAACCCTCTGTGGAGTACTCAGGAAACCTTATTTCCTAGTGGGCTAGGATCCCATTAAATAACACACAATCTTGACTTTGGCCAACAAATTGTATGATAATTAACTAGGTAGATCTCTAAGATCAATTGGATCCCATCCAATTCCTAGATCCAGTAGGTGGACATCCAAGTCCGAAACATATATCATATATACTCCAATATATCCAATATATTCCTAACATTTTTCCTCTGAATCAACTAAGCTTTGGCTTTGGTACAACAAACTTAATGATCCAGTTAAGCGGAACCCATTGACTTGGAAAGCTTCGTAATCGATGTCGATGGACAAGAAATGATCTTGACTTTGGCCAACAAATCACAACTTAGACAAGACACTGTATGGAACAAAGCCTTCATGATTCAAATACATCCGCGACGGACAAAGATTGACTTTGGCCAACAAACCAGTGCCAATCTGGATATTGAGTAAGAATCACTCAATGGAAGGAAAAACGCTTAATATATAGTGAGGGTTTTCGCATAATTGGCAACCAATTAATTATCTTTGTTAAGGTCTCATCATCATACACCCTTAAACATGCATTCTAAAAACATATAAGGCGCGTATAAATAAAATAATAATGATATGCGGATGGATATTTAACACATTTGTTCTTAGAACAAATCTCTCCCTTTTCCTATCTCCCGCTAGCACAAATATTACTTCTACCAATTACATAACACTTCTAAAGAAACCTCATTTACATTGAGGGGATATGTGAGAAGAGAAATACAAAGAGTCAAGAGGTAATATGCTGGACACGCAGGTCCAATTAATAAATTCTAAATTTATTACAACAATTTCCAAAATTGCCTCACCCATCTAATATCCATCCGATATACATTATTCATACATCGCATCCATGTATTCACACAAGCATGTTATCAATCAATCTAATCCAATTAATTAATCTGAAATTAATGACCATCCAATGTTCAAACAACGATTTGATTTTGCGCGAGTCCGACTCGTTTTAAGATAAGTACTCAAAGTACGAATTCTTGAATTATATTAAACTACAATATTAAATCCAATTTAATTTGTATTTAATACTATTCTATATTTAATTCTAAATTGAATAATTACACCTTTTAATGTGCCTTTACGACTTAGATTCCAAATCTAATCGTTACGGGTCTCAAAGCCCAATTAACATCCAATGTCAATTTAATTAAAGTCCAATGGTCTTTCAATTAATTTCTTAAGGCATGGACTTTGGTCAATATGGGTCAAACCCAAATACCAAAGCCCAATTAAGGAATCACCCTTATTTGCCATGAAACCAATTTAGGCCCATTAGGCCCAATTAAAATTAAAGGTCCATTTAGTTATATTTGGACTTTATGGATATGGTTTGTGGCCCAACTGGATCCAACCAATTAGCCTAAACCAAACTTGGCCCAACCAAGCCCATTAAGCCCAAATACAACTTTACAAACCCAATTCCAAATTTGACCCAATAATTTAAATTACAAAATTCTAAATTTCACACATTAAATTAATCTAAGTGTATAGCCATAATAATTACTCAAATTAATATTTCCAAAACACCAATTTACACAATAATTATGCTTATCATCATCAACACATGTCCAACATCATTGAATCATAAATCATATCATTTTTCCATGCTTATCATCACGGAAATTTGGGTTTTATTGTCCGATTCCGAATTCAATCCAATTAAATCCTAAATCAACAATTCCAAATGATTTCAACTCATCCAATGATCAAAAATAAAAATTTCCATGACTTAGGGCAAGCTAAAACTTCGGCCAAGCCAAGTTTTTGGGGAAATTCATCCAATCAATTTTCATCAAATTGATCATGCATAACACTATGTTATCATCATTCAAGCATATTCAAATAATCAATTTCATCCAAACATGCTCAAATCAAATTTTACACAATTTTACCCTATTCAAATTTCATGCTTAAACAGGCTCTGATACCATTGTTGGGTTTCTACTATAGTCCCAAGATCATTCAAGCAATGAAAAATATGTGAATACAATAAAGAAGTATGGCGGAATCATACTTACAATGATCGCTTTTGCGATGCGAGGAACAACAAAAATTCTTCAAGCTTTCCTCCAAGGTGCTCACGGCTTTGGCCTCCATTTGGTGTGCTCCATGATTTCTTAGCTCCAGCTTTAGTGTGCATTCCATGCTCATAGATGGGTTTCCCTATCACCTTCGTAAGACTCCTAATATGTGCTAGCACCTTAGAAATTTTGCCACAAAATTCCCTATTTGCTTCATCTTGTTCTCGGCTTTGGAGAAGAAAGAAAGAAGAAATTGGCCCAAGGCCGTGAGAGTGGGAGAGGAGAGGAGAGAAGTTTTCTTTTGTTTTCTTAAAACAATAATGAAAAATCAATTACCAAAATTTTGGTATATGGCTTTCAAAAAGTCAAACCAAATTTGCAGCCAAAATTTCATTAAATGTCCACACCAACCAACATCATGAATAGTGACTGCATGTCGGGCTCGGGTGGGCCCGCAAACACTCTCGGGCTCGGGTTCCATAATTTCGAATTAACGAATTTTCCGTTGCGACGTAATTAAATCAAATTTAATTAAATAATTATGCCTAGCAAAATTACTATTCACGTCGCTAGCGAATTAATTCTAAATTAACTCGTTTGCCCGAATTAAAATCTAATTTTAATTCCGCGTCGAAATCCAATTTCGTATAATATATCGAATATATTATTTTATCGATTAATTCCAAATTAATTGTTCTCTCTCTTTAAATAATATTTTATCCCAGATAAAATATCTCTGTAATTAATCCCAGATTAATTTTCTCTCTATAATTAATCCCAGATTAATAAAGTGCGAGTCATACGTCATCGGTGAATCTTCGGGAAGCGACCCATGAGATCCCCGGATATGTTGGCAGTAAATTCGGTCGTCGGACTATCCGAACACGTACGTACCTAGTACTACGTTTTTACCGATTTACAAGACATGGTTGACTTCTAGCAAAGCACCGTGCCTACCAAATTCTCCAGAAATATTCTTAAAGGAATATGTAATCTTTATCAGGCGTAGTATACATAGTATTGCGTATTACGATCCAGCATCGGATGTCACGTGCTAGGCCTGAGGCTAGAATTGTGTCTGCCCCGTACGAAGCACATATCGGATCTCTGGTAACTAGTCTCTATAATTGGATAAACATGACCTAGTCATAATATCCCGATAGCTGCAGCATAAAAGAGCACCAGTTCCGTATCCTACGTGATCATCATCTCCACTATGACTGGAGTGATACTTCCGTCTTGACATCACATCCAAAGTATATTGATTGTCGTAAGTATTAGCGGTGCAAGTCTCAGGTTAAGACCAAATACACCTACCCTAATTCGGACTTCCATAGACACATTGTCATACTACCAATGGAATTCCGAGGGGTGTTTCCAGAGAGAAGTTGTTTCCGTACCATCGGTAAACACAACATCCTATTACATTTGCATGAATATCCTATACCCAAATATATGAGAACTATGTCGTTATGATCCCACAACGGGCACAAATGTAATACTAGTCTATTCCGCATTATCGATGTCTAATCTCGATAATACTACGACTATGGATATTTAATGATTAAACCTTCCTGGATTGATACTGTCTCATATCATCTCAATCCTGAACTAATCATAAAGACCTTTTATCATTTGTACATCTTGGTAATCTAATTACAAATGATAAAAGAGAAATTTCCTTTGTCACATAGTTAATTTCTACAACACTATGATCTGTACAAATAGTGATGATATGGGTCATAATTGTCCAACACACACACCACAGCACGTTGAACATGCATGCACAACCACCTTAAATAAACCCACACGTCAAGACAAACAACCTTTAAACTACCCCATAACCGATCAAATAAATCCTAAAAGCCCTTCGCCGAAGCCACCAAGAAACAACTCCATGCAGGCCACGTAAACAGCAGCCCTAATCCACGTGAAAACAATCCCCATAACCAGTCCAGAACACGTACAAAAAGCCCCCCTCCAAACCGAAAAAAACACCCCTAAAAAACAGTCCATAAAATAACAAAAAACGGTCCCCCAAAACAGTGAACAACTCACCCAAAAAACAGTCCCCGAACACTCCTGAAAACAGTCCAGAAAATAAGCCCAAACTGCAGTTCAAACAGCGGCAAAAAGAAAAGAAAACAGCGGTTGAAAATAGCGAGCGAAAACAACGAACCAGTGAAAACAGCAGAAACGCTAACCCTTCCGGCGACGTCCCAACGCACTCTCGAGAAGCGACTTAAAAGGTAAGACCTGAGGGCACCCTTTGTTATATTTTATTTTGTCGTCCTGGAAACGACATGTTTGGTTGGATGTGGAATACGTCCAACCGGGCATGCGAAGTCTTATATTAAAAACAGCCAAACTATTGGTCACATCTCTCTTTTATTATTCCGCCATTTATATTTCCGCATTTATCTATTTGATATGTTCATGAGATTGTGTGCTCGCTTTTATTTCATTTACTCATATGTGTGCAAACTTAGATATAGGTTATTCTTGCATGTGTATGTTGCGTAGGCTTGGTTATATTATTGCATAAATCCGTTCATTACAAACGACATAAGTAAGAGACCATTCCGAACCCAACGGTTTGAGGTCTTCCCTTACGAGGGGTGAGTGCGGCCTTAAATCATTTCCCAGTTCACATTGGGTGGTGACTCATTTATTCTCTGGTTTAGTCCCCCGCAGGCTACTCCGTACTCCCGACCGGGCCGCGAGCCTGGAACAGCATCGCCGATTTCTGTGTCCTACAGTCTGGCGACTCCACTGGGGATAGAGAATCGGCCCCGAAATAATGTCTTGTAATGTTTGTGATTTTCGCTTTAGTTAACTGTGTCTGCAAGTGGGTTGGGTCCAAGGGGTTTAACCAAATGCATTATTAGAGCTAGGTAATGGTTTTGTGTCTTCCTTCATTCACTACCTTTCTATAACTGAAAGGAAAAGCTGTGAAGGCACCTAGATAATCATTTACTCGAAGCTTACCGTGATGGACTAATTTGGAGGACCTATTGTTTATTCCTGTCACCAAGGCGATAAGAGCCTAAGAGGCTTGAGTATTTAAGAGAGTCCGCTCCACCCTCTATCTGGGGAATCTTCAATAAGAAATCCATTTGACAGTCAGTCATGTATCATCACTCGTTGGTACGTACCTTAGCGTATAAAAAAGGTGCGCTCACTTGGTCGCTCGAACCCTTGAGTGGGGAGACCTAGTTGTGGGCAATCATTCGCCAGCGGGAGCCTTTGTCTACACTCCCATAAACCCACATGTGAACCATAGTTGTATGACCAATAGAAACCACCCCTTTATGCTTGTGTTTGGGACCATCATCATTTGGATTCATTTGGACTTTTTGTCATGAGGTGTGAGCTTGTTGGGGCATTTAAACTGGGACGAGATTGTATCTTATGACGATTGGGCCGAAAGTTTCTAAAATGCCGATGGGCCACTCTGTGTTTGGGCCCCTTATCATTTGAAGTTATTTAGCCACGTTATCGTAAAAGTGTAAACCTGTTGGGCCCTTTTCAACTGGGACAAGTTTACACCTTGCAGTTGTATGATTGAATGCTTTAAAATGATAATGGGCCAACTTGTATGAAAACCTTGATGGGCTTAGAAAATCCAAACATGACCCAAGTATGCCAGAAGCATGAGTCCGAGTGTGGGAGAGAAATATATATGTTATTTTGATAACCACTGGCATCTCATGCATACACGCATCATGTTAACCCCGTGTCTTAAAAGCCATCATAGATATCCGTTGGGTTAGGAAAAAAGAAGATTTGTCAAGAAGAGTTTAGCAAACCTGGATGTCGGGGAAAAAGGAAACCGAGGAATAGAAAACTTTACGGTAATGATAGAAAGACCATTGTAAAAAAAAAAGAGAAAAAAAAAAAGAAAAAGAAAAAAAAGAAAAAAAAGAAAAAAAAGAAAAAAAAGTTATTTGTTCTTAGTCCTTAATAATTAGGCATAAGTCCGATGATGAAATTGTTTGCTTTAGGGGGAAACCTTAGAAACGATAAACTCTTGATGTGCTTTTATCTGATACTTTGAGTGATTGATCTATGTTAGACTCGTAAGCACTTCACTATAGGTTCTTAGCGGTGAAAACCTAAGTAGTTGACAAGGTGACTAGTTGAAGAAATTGTAAGTCGGTGAATGATCATTTACTTAGATGTCTATCTTGATTTGCTTATGTTATGATGTGTGGTATGGTTGAAAATGAAAAAAAAAAATTCTCTAAAGAAAAGAATTGAACCACTTATAACCGATAAGCGTGAAGCTATCCATGGGCGAGTATTAGGACCACCATGAGGAGAAATTCTACCTTAAAGGGTAGGTGTGTTGAAAAAAAAAGAAAAAGAAAAAGAAAAAGAAAAAGAAAAAAAAAGAAGTTCAAGACGAAAAGAAAAAAGAGAGACAAAAGAGAAAGAAAACCATATCACATTGAGCACAGAAAAGCAACTACAGGGCATAATTGAGACATCTAGGTTGGTTTGACCCATCAATCCCAATTTTTTGACGAAATCATTAAGTTGGCTTACCTGGGGATGAATCTGTAAAGGAACCTTTGCACACACACACTTTGAGTCTGGCTTAGATCATTTATTCAAAGACTTAGATTTGAGTTGCGATTGAATGTTTTGAAGGTTCTCTGGTTTCAATACTGGGCATTCTTTGAGGGCAACAATATGTATAACTATTGGGACTATTTCGTAAGAGGCAGTATAGTATGTTGGTATGGAACGTCACATCACATGATCCATCTTGACCTAGTGCAAACAACAGAGAGCAGAAAACTAAGCCAAGACTGGGGGCGACCAGTCTACCACCCCGCAAATAAGGGACACAACAAGAACTTGAGCAAATGAGACTAAAAAGGACTGACCAATCACCAGAAAAGAACTGGCAGAAGGAAACATAAAACAGGCCTAGGGGCGACTAAAGATTTTTGTAGGCGAGAGGCACTGAGGAGCACAAGGAAGGCCTAACCCATCAGAATAGGAAATACATACATGCATACACGCCACATACACACATTTTTTGTTTTGTTTTATTCGCAGGTTGTGAAGAAAAGGAAAAAGTGGCAAAGACAAGCAGTTTCGGGAATGAATCCTAAGGTCGAGGCCCACTTCATCAGCAGTTTCGGGAATGAATCCCAAGGTCGAGGCCCACTTTATCAGCAGTTTCGGGAATGAATCTCATGGTCGAGGCCCACATTACCAGCAGTTTTGGGAATGAATCACAGGTTCGAGGCTCACACTGTCAGCAGTTTTCGGGAATGAATCCCAGGGTCGAGGCCCACACTGTCAGCAGTTTCGGGAATGAATCCCAGGGTCGAGACCCACACTGTCAGCAGTTTTCGGGAATGAATCCCAGGGTCGAGGCCCACACTGTCAGCAGCTTCGGGAATGAATCCCAGGGTCGAGACCCACATTATCAGCAGTTTGAGGAATGAATCCCAGGGTCGAGGCCCACACTGTCAGCAGTTTCGGGAATGAATCCCAGGGTCGAGGACCACACTGTCAGCAGTTTCGGGAATGAATCACAGGGTCGAAGCCCACACTGTCAGCAGTTTCGGGAATGAATCCCAGGGTCGAGGCCCACATTACCAGCAGTTTCGGGAATGAATCTCAGGGTCGAGGCCCATTTTATCAGCAGTTTGGGGAATGAATCCCAAGGTCGAGGCCCACATTATCAGTAGTTTCGAGAATGAATCCCAGGGCCGCGGCCCACATTATCAGCATTAGGAATGAATCCCATGGTCGAGGCCCACTTTATCAGAAGTTTCGGGAATGAATCCCAGGGTCGAGGCCCACTTCAGCAGCAGTTTTGGGAATGAATCCCAGGGTCGAGGCCCACATCATCAGCAGTTTCGGGAATGAATCGCAGGGTCGAGGTCTACATTATCAGCAGTTTCGGGAATTAATCCAGGGTCGAGGCCCACTTTATCAGCAGTTTGTGGAATGAATCCCAGGTTGAGGCCCACATTATCAGCAGTTTCGGGAATGAATCCCAGGGCCGAGGCCCATATCATCTGCAGTTTCTGGAATGAATCCCAAGGTCGAGGCCCACTTCATCAGTAGTTTCGGGAATGAATCCGAGGGTCGAGGCCCACTTCATCAACAGTTTTGGGAATGAATCCCAGGGTCGAAACCCACTTCATCAGCAGTTTCGGGAATGAATCCCAGGGTCGAGGCCCACATTACCAGCAGTTTCGGGAATGAATCCCAGGGTCAAGGCCCACACCATCAACTTTGATTGGGAATGAATCCCGGAGATCGAAGCACCTCACCACCTCTTATCAGCTCAGTTTGGTAGTGATTTCTAGAGATCGCAGCATCTTGCAGGGATGAACCTTGGGCTCGTAGCACCTCACCACCAAATCAACTCAGTTCGAAGCAACAGGCAAGTCAGGCAGCAGCTGGCGAGCCAGGTAAGTAAAAATGCATTGCATAACTTTGATAGGATTGTCACTGTCACACACTGCACAAGTCCCATCAAAGTGGGGGTGACTGTAGGCACTGCATTTTTACATATAAGTCCCGAGGATGAGCCTCGTATGGAGGCACTACCCGATAAGTTGCGGAAGTCGCGGGAAACAGATGTCGGAAGGGAAAATTCAGAAATCAATACCTTGTTGGACTTAATTCGTTTGCTTAGCTTCAGGTTCGCTCGTTGGATCTCTGTTTTAAAATTCATCCTTAGCCCACACACCACCAACCCACACGCCCAAGCCAACCAAAAAAGGCCAAGCCACACGCCCAAGCCTCCAAGCCCAATCCAAAATAATTAACACATGTTAAAATCAAATCAAATCACCTTCCCAAATTAAATAAATCAAATCAAATCACCTTCCCAAATTAAATAAATCAAATCAAATCAAATCACCTTCCCAAATTAAATAAATCAAATCAAATCACATGCCTAAACTAATAAATTAAATAAATCAAATAAATCGCTTTCCTAAACTAAATCAAATCACCTTCCCAATTAAACAAATCATTTCCTTATAACAAACTAATTAAAAAGATATCCCCTATAAATGCATGATTCATTTCCTACCCAAATAAGGACAACCCTAACCCTCTCCTATAAAAAGAGACATAAACCAAACCTTTAAGGACCTAACACTCATTCGGCAGTCCCTCATCTCTCTTCTCTCACAGACTACATACAATTCTAAACCTTAAAGCTCTCGGCCTTGGTCCATCTTCACTCCATTTGGCTCTCTTCACACACAACTCATCTCTCTCATTGGAGCTCATTCACAGCAAACCTTCACCAACATATCGAATAAACCCTAAAACTCTCTTCACACCTCTCTCTCTCTCTAAAGACAAAACATAAAAATAAACCCTAACGGATCCACTCAGCTTCTCTCAACTCTCGGTAACCACCATCAAATAACCCTAACTCACGTGAATCATCGCAGAAAGACAACAAAAACCTAAACTAATCACTCAGCAAAGCCAAACCCAACCGACAACCCATCCACACACGGCTCACAGTCCACTCACACACAGTCCACAGTCCACTCACGCACACAATGACACACACACGCAACAACACAATCCCTTCACAAAAGCCACTAAGAAGAGCGCACACACACACTCAAGAACAACATACACCTGGCTCTCTCTCTCACTCAACAGATACATGCACTCTTCCCTAAACAAACACACACACGGCACATCAAAGGTCACACACCACTGCACGTTGAACACGCATGCATAGCCACCTTAAATAAACACACACGTCAAGACAAACAACCCTTAAACTGCCCCCATAACCGATCAAACAAATCCTAAAAGCCCTTCGCCGAAGCCATCAAGAAACACCTCCATGCAGGCCACATAAACAGCAGCCCTAATCCACGTGAAAATAGTCCCCATAACCAGTCCAGAACACGCACAAAAAGCCCCCTGCAAACCAAACAAAACACCCCTAAAAACAGTCCAGAAAATAACCCAAAACGGTCCCCCAAAATAGTGAACAACTCACCCAAAAAACAGTCCCCGAACACCCCTAAAAACAGTCCAAAAAATAAGCCCAAACTGCAGTCCAAACAGTGGCAAAAAGAAAGGAAAATAGTGGTTGCAAATAGCGAGCGGAAATAGTGAACCAGTGAAAATAGCGAAAATACGTTACCTTCCAGTGACGTCCCAACGCACTCCCGAGAAGCGACTTAAAAGGTAAGACCTGAGGTCACCCTTTGTTATATTTTATTTTGTCGTCCTGGAAACGACATGCTTGGTTGGATGTGGAATACATCCAACCGGGCATGCGAAGTCATATATTAAAAACGGCCAAACTATTGGTCACGTCTCTCTTTTATTATTCCGCCATTTATATTTCCGTATTTATCTATTTGATATGTTCATGAGATTGTACGCTCGCTTTTATTTCATTTACTCCTATGTGTGCAAACTTAGATACAGGTTATTCTTGCATGTGTATGTTGCGTAGACTTGGTTATATTATTACATAAATCTATTCATTACAAACGACATAAGTAAGGGACCATTCCGAACCCAACGGTTTGAGGTCTTCCCTTGCGAGGGGTAAGTGCGGGCTTAAATCATTTCCCAGTTCACACTGGGTGGCGACTCCTTTATTCTCTGGTTTAGTCCCCCGCGGGCTACTCCGTACTCCTCTACCGGGCCGCGAGCCTGGAACAGCGTCGCCAATTTCTGTGTCCTACACTCACCTTTATAAATCAATGGACATAACATGCTATGCAGGAGTTCGTAGTATACTCAAGATTCAGATCAATCTATATGTGACCATCTAGTAGATTGAAATGAATTTATTTATTTAACGGAAATTATAAGAAATTCATTTCTACCTAGGTTTAGTCTTATATGATCAAATCATATAAGGCGCCTCTATTCTCATGTCATCACATGGACTATCCCAGATCAAGGTCATCATACATTTATAGAATGGACCGCAGCTATAGATAAACAATAAATAAGTACCCACTTTGTTTGCTCTCTATAGACTATTTTAGATTACTAACTACATACTGAATATTATACAGAGGATATAGATAGAAACATCAAATCCCTGAGGTATAATACAGTCGACTTGTAAATTTGCGATCTCTTAATAACACTCGAAACTCATTTCTACAATGTACCGTGATTTTAACATATCACAAACACGTGCATGATATCTATGCCTTGTACACAGAACTGACGGATTCTATCTGATACTCACAGGTTATCATGAGCATTAGTCCACACCCAACGAACATGTGAATGTCTGATCTAAATAGATCGGTAACGTGATTGCCATCAAAGTGTGGAGGATAACTCATATATCCACAGTGGTATCTCAAGTCGAATGACCACTATGTTACTTGACTCGAGAAGATTCCTATTAACGTTGGTGTACCATCTATTAGGAAACCTTCTGTGAGTCGTTCAATGCTTATCAAATAAACACCTACATGTCTAAATGAGTCTCCAAAGACTTGTGGTCCACTGGAATAGACCACCGGATCAAGTCACGATATACGACATATACTAGTCTCAACGAATTTTACAAATAGACCCGTGTTAGTAAATCTTGACCATGAACTTAATTTGAGAATATACAACTAATAGTGACACTCCCAATGTTAATTATAAATTACGTTGTAACTGCGCACTACATAGTAAATCCTCGAGTCTTTGTCTAATATATACATATTACTAAACCAGATTTAGTTTCAATCTAATCGATATTAGATCGAATACGTATATAAAAGATAAGAGATGTTACCATAAATCAATAATATTAGGGAAAAATGAATTGTCTATATTCATGACATAAATACAATCTGAATTGGCACTTCAAGCACTAACCCTATCACTGGCATCATTGTACATCCCCCTCCAAAAGATGCTACCGGTATGGAATAAGTTGTATTATTCCTCTTAGCCTCTGACCTTCTGACTCTGCTCAACATTACTAATATTTATCTCATACATAAACTCATGTATATGGACCATTGTCCAACGTGATAACATGGAATGCATCTCAAATACTCATACAATACACTCAACAATACTTCATATTGCAATTCTGATAATGAACACTTTTATCACAATAACATACACAATCTCTACTATATAGCATATGTGACGCATGACTTTACTTAGACTCTGACTGTAATATAGCTCCGACTCGACCTGGTGGACTCAAACCCTCTAATGACTGCCATCAGTATCCGTCCTCTCGAGCTCGTCCTCCGAGTATACCTACAAAATAAAGAAACTGGGAGTGGGGGGGTTATATCGTTTGAACGATCTAGTGAATGGACAGTTTAAAATAGAAATTTAAAATGCTTTTTGAAAATCCATGGTTCTAAAACCAATTTCATCTTGAAATCTCTCTCATTATCGGAAAACCATTTTGTTTCTGGAAAACTTTTCTGAAAACTGATTTTGGTTTGTAACTCTCTGAAATTATCATAAAATAGTTTCTTATGAAAACTATTCCTTAAAACCATCTTTTCTGTAAGTCTGTTTCTGAAAATCTGTTCTTGAAAATATGTATCTAAATATCTACTGAAAACCTGACGCATGGGGGCAATACGTATCGCCGTCCCGCCATACTCCTAACTAGCGGTCTTGGGGTGTTATGTATTGTCGTCCCCCAAGCCATTGAACTAAAACCACGAGTGCTGATCCATGTTATTACCTGACCCTGAAACTAGGGTCTAGGGGCATTACGTATCGCCTTCCCTCTAGCCTTGAATCTAGGATCTGGGGGTGTTATGATTCTGATTCTGATGAAGAACTGAAGGATAATGAGTTTGAAGTAGAGGCAGAAGAATTAGATATTTAGTTATATTTAACTTTGTTAAAGGATGATGTTTTGCATAATACTACTAGATTCATATTGTTTTTAGTTTTACAAGTACTAGAAACTAAATTCATATCGAGCCGCTCCCTCAGTTTTAGCATCCCCGATTCGCTCAGATAGTCTTGGGGCATTGATCACCCCCACATTTTCAGCAGTGCAATTTAAAACTCAATTCCCTCTGCTTACGTGGTGCTAGGTCCCACTAAGCAGTGCTTCAGCTTCCTCAGGCCACGACAAGGGTGAGGTTTTCCAGGACAGCGGGTTTTCTTTACACGTATTTCACAGCTCATGTATTTCAGTCAATCATGTTTTCCAAATATGAGAGAATATTTCTTTAGTTTTCATTTTTTTTTTACACAATTTAAATGATATTTAAAATGGTTTTCACTTAACGTTCACTCACCAGGTCTTTTACAAGATCTAACCCCCCCACAGTTCTTTTGTGGTTGCAGGTTCAGTTCCAGCCTAGGTTCTTTGGATTCCATATCTCAGATACTCTGATTGGAGAAAATCGAGGCCAACTTCAGTAATTAGAAGTACATATTAAGGGTCCACAATATAAATGTTATGTATTAGGTAGTGTAGTTGAAGTTGGGGTTTAATACATTCAATAATTTTCAATCAATGTAATAAAGTATACATGCATTTGGATAATGAGTGTGTGTATGAAGTGTAACATTTGTGCATAAATTCACACAGTTCCATGTTTAGTGTAAAGAATAAATGGATATAAATACAGGTTTTATACATGTGTTTGGGTTCAGGTTGTACAAAATATTACAGGTCTTGCATGTGCATGTCCGAGGCTTAGGGAACGGTCATGCCGTCTCCGACCGGTCATGTCCCAGATATACTGCAGCGTGACACAACACATGTTTTCACTGTTACGGTTGAACATGCCTTCAGCTTATGAGAAGCAATAATATATGTGAATGATTGGAACCGAGCTGATCTAAGACAATAAGAAGATGTCCCAAATGATTTTGAACACTTGTTCGACTACTACCGAAACGGAACAGAAACTAAAGGATCAACGAATATGTATTATATTGTATAGTTAAATTTGGTGTTTAATACATTCAATAATTTTCAATAGATGCAATAAAGTATGCATGCATTTGGATTTTGAGTGTGTGTGTGTATGTATATATATATATATATATATATATGAAGTGTGGCATTTGTGCATAAATTCACACGGTTCCATGTTTAGTATAAGGAATAAATGGATATAAATATAGGTTTTATGTGTGTCTGGGTTTAGGTTGCACAGAATATTACATGTCTTAGATGTGCATGTCAGAGGCTTAAGGGACGACCATGCAGTCTCTGGCCGGTCACGTCTCAGATATACTGCGTCGTGACTTATTTTCACTTTTGCGGTTGAACAACCCTTTAGCGTAGGAGGCAATATTTTTCACTTCCTTACATTTCAGCACCTTAGAAGCAACCATATGTGTGGATGAGTGGACTCGAGTTGATCTAAGATAATAAGAAGATGCCCCAAATGATTTTGAAGACTTGTTCGACAACTACAGAAACAGAACATGAACTGAATGATCAACAGATAATGATGATGAGTAAAAATTGTAATGTGATTAACTATCTAAAATGTAATGGAACTACGCGAAATTTGACTCCTCTCATCCCAAGAAGATACATAGGCAGTTTAATTTTTTACAAATATAAGTTCAAGCTCTTTATTTTATTTTTAATTTAAAATTTTAAATTAATGTAAGAAAATTCAAATTAATAAAAAAAATTTATTATATTTATTTGTAATGTCTCATTTCTAATTTTTTTAAATTAATTTTCACTTTATTTTTAAATTAAAATTAAAATTTTCCTAAAATTTAAATTAATTAGAAGATTGAACTAAAATCATCATGAATCGAAAATCGAAATGTTCGGTACCGAATCCACCTCTGCCGAGGAGTATGGCTAGTGTCCATACCTACCCATAACAGCAATGTATACATGCCCTTTGTGAATAATAATAATTGTTAATTGTTAATTTTGGTGCAAATCCATGTCTAAACAGAATAGAAAGCAGGATATTCTAGAGGGTTCCAGTCCAGGCCTGCTCCTCTATTACTTAAAAACACTTGGTTGGAATTGCAAGGGCGAGTGAGATTAGCAAGCATCAATAACAATAATGTTCGGAGTAGTGTTCCCAAACCGGAGCTTCCCAATGGACATCTCCACTTTCTCCCAAATCGACACCTTCCACTGGATCCTTGATATGAACACTTTCGTAGGCGAGGCCTACGATCAAGTCCGCGACATTTGCATTTTCCTCGTAAACAATTTTACTCTTCCTTCCGATAAAGCCCTTGCCGTCTACATACAATCTCCAGGCTCCCCCTTTCTCTACTGCGGTGCTGTCACTGTAGCTCGCCCCTCTGCCGTCCTTTCACTTCCTTGGCCAGAGCCCGGTGGCCAGATGCAACTCACCGCACCTGATTCCACTCCCCTCTCCGCCAAAATCGGGGTTTCAGTTGAAGATTTAGCCTCGTTGCCTTCTCTTGATGTGGCTGCCGAGAACAGGATCGAAAGGCTCGCGTTGAAAGTTGGGGAAAACTTGTTTAATTTTATGCAATCCTTTTGTGGGGTTGATGGTAGCAAATTGATTGTTCCTATGGACATTTTGGACCGATGGTTCAAGAAGTTTCAAGAGAAGGCTAAGCGTGATCCTGAGTATTTGAAAGGTTTTGCTTTTTAATTTACCTTTATTTGTGATTTCAATCAATTACTATTCATATGTAGAATAAGATTTGTTTTTGTGTTTACATAATTGCTTAATTCCTGTAGAATAAGATTGTCTTTGTGTTTACATAATTTTTGTTTTCAATTCTTAATTCCTTATGATGGCCATATTCATTAGTTACATACATAGATGATAGCTGCTGTTTAATTTTTTGACATATATAGTATCAGTGAACCTTTTTTCCTGCCGCTTCTCCCAAATTATGCCTCTACCAGTCTGTTGTAAACCCTTGTAGATAGTATTAGGTGCATGTTATAAATCTACTATAGATATGATTATGTGTAAGGTCCTTTAAAGAAAGAATTTAATATTTTCATTTATAGGCACCTTCAGTTACATAAGTAGTTTTGCATCCAAGGCTCCATTTGGTATTATGGTGATGTGGCTTAAAAGCTACTGTTAAGAAATGGAAGCTCTAGGTGTGAAATAAAAGTTGATAATGGTGGTATGAATTTAAAGTTAATAATTTTCACAAAAATAATAAAGATCCTATAGATTTTTCAGCAAACTATTGTGGAGTAAAATCTCTTTAACTTCCAAATGAGAGTTGTACACAATTACCAAACACTTTAAAGCTGTAGATTTTAAGCCACTGAACGACATTTAAGCTATAGCCACTGAACAGCAGTCCAAATGGAAGCCTAAGTCTTTTAAGAGATAGCATTAGATGATAATAACAAAGTTATATTAAAGTTACTGAATTTGAATATATTTCTAAAATCGGAAGTAGGATTAAAGCTCATGCCGGATGAGTTGGGGATTTCCGCACGAACTCTTCACGGGAAATCTCCTCGCGTCAGCGGAAATGAACTTAGGCCCTGGGATTGGACTTGAAAATTTTTTCTGCTCTTGCTCTCTCTAGAAATTGCACAAAAGTGAATTTCACTGTGCAGTTCGGTAATCACTGTAAATACAACAGCCCTGAACAGCCCTGCAGTGCCGCAAATACCTAGTGATTCCTGATAGTTTCTGCACCACCGAAACAGCCCTTATAGTCCTGAAAATTGTCCAGTAGTTCTAGACAACTTTCTACCTCTGAAACAGTTTCGAAATAGCCCACTGTGTTTCCATTAAAACTGAAATTGCCATGCAGTTTTTCCACAGCAGTTGCGCAAATTCAAGGGCAGTATTAACCAGTATTTGCGCTCCTGGAACAATCCCACTGCAACTCTGTAATAGCCTTCTGCAATACTGAAAATATCAACACAAAATTGAAACAACAACAGCCCATATATTGCAAAACACCATGAGTCAGTGAGCAATTTTTTGGCCTCACTGTCGTGAGCTTTAGTGAAGGGAAGAAGAATGTTGTAACTTGACACCACTCGACCTTCCGTGCTCTATCTCGTCATCAATAAACTAGAGTTTGGTGTAGGCATTGCATTTTTGCATGGCCCAATGATGAGTCTCCTTATATAAACACACCCAAAAAGTTCAGGAAGATTGTAAGGTTTTAATGCTGGAAGGGAAGCAAAGCTCCAAAAGAACAGCAAAATCCAGACCAAATCACCTATACCCAAATTCGGTCGGACATAAGCCCCAAAGCTGGTCGGACATAAGTCTCAAATCCGGCCGGACATAATCTATGTACGGCCGGATATGTATCGCGTTTCATGTTTTACAGAAGGATCCATCTCTTTCCTTCTTTACCAATTTCCATCTTAACCTCACTTTCCTTCTTAAAACGTTTTCCTTAACAAAGAGATCATTTCCCCAATAAACACAACCCTAAACACTATAAAAAGAGAGACAAAACACACAAAAGGAAGACTTTTAGGAGAGAGAACGTTGGAAGAACGTAAAAAAACCAAAACAGTTTTCACTTTTCATTCCAGCAAGAGATCCAGCAACTAACCTAGACTTTCAGAGGCGTTTTTGGAGTCAACTTACGCTTAAGGTATGACCTGAGGGCCCCAAAATCTTAAACTTCGCATATGTTTTCCAGTTTCTTGGCGCCGCATATCTAGTCGGACATCCACTATGTCTGGCTGGACATGCACTTGTCACACAGTAAATCCGGCCACCTAATTGGTTACATCTGGTCGTCGTGTTATGTAGTATATAGGATGGAAACCCAGACGTAGATTCCATAGCCGATTCCAAATGGACGATAGTATGATTTGCACTCGGGATACAACTCCATGTACAACACGAAAACGGACGTGCGCATTTTTTTTATCAATATTTATTATCTTGCTTCTGTTTTCTTTGATTGTTTAAATATTGCTTTATTTCTTTGCCTGTGATCTAACATTTTCTAATGTTATTATGACTGTAATATGGATATTTTTGCGTTCCAGACCTTCTGGTTCACGCAGCATATCCGGCCAGACATTAGTGGACAATATATATCCGGTTGAATCTGTTTTGTGCATTATTGTTACTGTTTCCTCTATTACTTTTACTGCTTTCATGGATGTTTGCTTACTGAATGAATATAAATTGCCTTGCTTGTGATATAAACTGCTCATGTGTGTGATTGCATTATAAGACATGTGGATCATTTTTTAAGTGTGAATATTACACTGCCATCAATAAGGTACCATTTCGAACCCAAACTGGTTCAAGGTCGGACCTTGCGAGGGGTGTAGTGCTGCCTTAAATCATTTCCAGTCTCACACTAGGTAGAGAATCCTTTATTCTCCGGTTAGCCCCCCGCGGACTAATCTGTACTCTATATGAGCTGCGAGCTCAACAGTGTAGTGGTTGCCGATGTCATAGACATAGCGATAAACCCCGCTTCGCTCCTACAGATGGTGACTCCACTACAGTACCTCCAGATAGACTCGGCCAAGGTTCCGGTTTCGAACCGGTTGAAACCGGACGGTTCCAGTTTCAACTTGTTCCGGTTCCGGAACCGGAACCTGACCGGTTCTGTTCCAACGATTCCAACCAGAACCGTAAGGTTCCGGTTGGAACCCTAGGGTTCCAAGCCGTTGGAGGGCCAGCCCAACGGCTAGTAGCTGTTGGGCTGGGTTGGCTCCCTGCCCCCAAGGGCCAACGACAAAAAAAAATAATAAAATTTTTTTTGGGGAATTCCCAAATTACCCCTAATAACAGTAATAAAACGGCTAATTTTAGGGGCATTTTAGGTATCACAAAAATATTCTAAAAATATATAAATAGGGGTCATTTTTCATTATTTCAACACCTATTTCTCAATTCTCAATTCTCTCAATTCCTATAATTCTCTCATTCTCAATTATTTAATTCTTTAAAATTTCTTAAACAATAAATGGCAAGCTCATTTGAAAACTTGTTCGATAATGCATCTGCAAGTGCAGGCGGAACTGGAGCTGAAGGATCAACAGACACTGATGATGATTGATAATTAAATAATTGTAACATTACAATGGGGAAATATCTTTAAAATGTAATGGAACTACGTTAGCTTTGATTCCTCTCACCCCTGGAAGATACGTAGGCAACTTAAGTTCTTAAAAATTAAAGTTCAAACTCATTAATTTAATAATTTTTTTTTTATTTTTTTAGATAAAAATTTTATTTGTAATTTAATGTAATTATGTAATGTAAGTTTATTATATAAATTCAAATTCATAATTTTAAATTATATTAATTTATCAATCTCAATTTTTTATTTTTAATAAAGTAAAAAAAAAAAAAACCGAACGGTTTGGTTCCGGTTCCGGTTCCACACTTGTGGAACCGGGAACCGTCCGGTTCGGAACTGAACCGGACCGCCGGCCGGGTCAACCTCCAGATAGCACCCTCCCTGGTTGGGAAGTTAGGAAGATGGTGTTGTTAACCAAGTTCGATATAGAGTACATCATCAAGAAAGTTATCAAAGGGCGCGTCGAGGCCGAATTCTTAGCACGACAACCAATTGATGGATGGAAGTAGGAATTTGAGTTTCCGGATGAGGTGATAAAGGCCATAGCTATTCAAGGATGGAAGATGTACTTTGACAGAGCCGTAATTTGCAAAGGAGCAGGCATCAAAGTCATATTAGTATCCCCGGACGACCAAACCTCACCCATGGCTAGGAGGTTAACCTTCGCGGTCACAACAACTTGGCTGAGTATGAGGTGTGTACATTTGGATTAGAAGTATTGATGAACTTGGGAGTAGAAGACAGATAAATTTTTGAAGATTCATTGTTGATAATTCGTCAAGTACGAGGCGAGTGGGAGCTTAAGGAAGAAAGGCTATGGCCATACTTACTTCACCTTAAAACTTTGATACAAAGCATCCCAGGGTGTACATTCCAGCATCTTCCTAAGGAAGAAAATCAAATGGCTGATGCCTTGGCCACTCTGGCCTCAACATGGGAGAATCCGAAGAAACTAACTATGAGACCCTTAATCTTGACTATAGCTAATAAGCCTAGCTATGAAATAGGAAGGGTCATGGAGGTCGGAAGAGGATATGGGAAGCCATGGTACTATGAAATCTAAAACTTCTTGGATCGGAGGGAATTTCTGGAAGGAGCTGGCAAGAAAGACAAGGTGGCTATCCAGAAACTAGCTTCTAAGAGGCGACGTGAGGCGCAGCGAGGCGTGATGCGTCAAGAGGCATGCACATCATGATTTTACGGTTTTTTCGTTAGTTTTTCACTTTTTTTTTTCAATTTTTTTCTTTCTTCATCTTTTTTTTTTCATTTTCTTTATTTACAATTCTTTCTTTTACATTTCTGTTTCTTTTTTTTCCCTTTTATAATTCTATTTTATTTTATTTTATTTTTACTTTTTCCAATTCTGTTTTTTTCTTCATTTTTTTCCATTTTCTTTATTTATGATTCTTTCTTTTACATTTGTGTTTCTTTCTTTTTTTCTTTTACAGTTTTTTGTTGTACATTTTTTTAGTTATGTTTCTTCCATCATCTTTTTTCTTTTTTTACCCATTTTCTTTATTTGCGATTCTTTCCTTTACATTTTCTTTATTTACTATTCTTTTTTTCAATAGTTTTTTTAGTGCTTGTTGTTTTTCTTTTTCTTGAACTCGAACTATGCATATTTTGTTATGAATGTGATGATGATGTTTCTTTTGACTGGATTCTTTTTAATTACGCTTGTTTTTATTATTTTCTTGAATTTAAAGTTTTGAACTGTGCATATTCTGTCAAGTATTATGAAAAGTAGACTCTATGTCGAAATATTATTATCTATTTATTATTTTTTTTTTACATGTACAAGTTGATGCATATATTACAAATTTAAAATTATTATTAAAAAACGTGCGCCTCATGTCTGTGAGGCGTGCGCCTCTCGCCCCTCGCCTCGTACCTCGCTTTTCTGGCTCTGTGCGCCTTTCGCCTTTAACAACCTTGGGAAGATCGTAAGACAAGGCTTCTATTGGTTAACCATAGAGGTCGATTGTGCAGAATCGGTGAAGCGCTATCATGACTGCCAAATTCACAAGAACTTGAACCACTTGCCACCAACAGAGTTACATGGGTTGTCAGAGCCTTGGCCATTCTCAACATGGGGTATTGACATGATTGGTGAAATCAAGCCACAAACGTCTAATGGGCATCGGTTCATCGTGGTGGCCGTAGACTACTTTTCTAAATGGTGGAAGCCGAGTCCTTTCCCAATGTCACAGCCAGACAGTTGTCAAAGTTTATAGCTTGGAATATCATTTGTCGATATGGCATGCCGCACCATGTGGTGATAGACAATGGGGTGCAATTACAAGGAGAAACCAAGGCCATGTTATAGAAGCACGGGATTGAGCACTATAAGTCTTCACCATATAGGCCGCAGGCAAATGAGGCAGTAGAGGCTGCCAACAAGACTCTAAAGAAAATCCTAGCTAAGATGATAGAAATTTACAAAGATTGGGCGGACAAGTTTCCGTTCGCATTATGGAGGTATAGAACTTCGGTCAGAAACGCAATAGGAGCCGCACCCTACTCTTTGGTGTAGGGATAGAAGCAGTACTTCCAGTAGAGATCGAAGTATAGTCAATGAGAGTTATGATAGAGGCAGACTTGCCCGAACAAGAGTAGGTTGCGGGCAGATTTGAACAGCTAGATTTGTTAGAGGAGAAGAGGATGAAGGCGTTGTATCACACACAACTATATCAAAAGAGAATAGCTCGAGCTTTCAATAAAAAGGTCAAGCCTAGTAGGATTAAAGAAAAGGATCTGGTGCTAAAACGGTCTAAGCCATAAGCAATGGACCCAAGGGGAAAGTTCAGGCCCAATTGGGAGGGACCTTATCTGGTTCAAAATATCATTAGGAACAGAGCAGTGCAATTATCTGATATGGAAGGAAACGAGTTCACGGAACCCATCAACTTGGACAGGCTGAAGAAATACTTTGCATAAAAAAAAGCAGAGAATAGCTCGTTAGGTCAAAAATCTATAAAGGACGACCTAAGCAAAATTAGAGCATCCCGCTAAGCCGGAAATGGTTTAGGCAAAAGTTAGGGACATGTGAGCAAAAGAAAAATTGTTAGTCGGAAAACTCGAAAGGGACAGCTGACAATAGGGGTACCCTCACAATAAAGCAATTAGTGTACTCACACATTTATAAACTATATTCATATATAATAAATTATATATATATATAATTTTTTATATTAAAAAACGGGGCCAGGTAAAGCCCAGCCTGAGCCCGAGATGGGACAGTCAGGCTTTTCCCGAGCCCGGTCCTAAAAATTACTTCTCGGCTAAGTCCGGCCCAAGCCCGGCCCATTTCCATGCTTAGAAAGAATGTTGATGTTTTATTGAAATAATGTTCAAAATTGCATTTATGGAATGTATAGTTTTAGCTAAAAGAGGACAAATCAGAACAAGCATGCATACATCGTTCAATACAAGGCAAAAACAAAAAATAAAAAATAAAAAAGAAAAAAAAAAAAAGAAAAATAAAAAAGAGACTATTAGCTCGCTAGGTTGAAAACATGAAAGGGCAGCCCAGGCAAAAGTTAGATTAGTTCGCTAGGTTGAAAATCTGAAAGGACGACCTAGGCAAGATTTAAGGCATGTTTGCAAGAGTAAAGGATTCCCTAGAAAGTGATCGACGGTCCTCTGTCTAATCCCGTCCAAAGCCCAGACCGTAGCCACATCAGATACCATAGGTGTATCGAGCCAAAAGAAATATCCCAACAATGCCTCATGCACGACGAGTACGGGAAATGGCACTACTTTCAACGATGATTGAAAAGAAAAGGCTTTAGAGGCTTCCAGTGGATATTGTTTTTAGATAATGGAGTAGCAGAAATGAGCAAGAGGGGAAGACCGCATGCGGTCAGATGTATAATGAAAATTTACAAGACATTGATTTTGCTCGTGTAATGCATTAGAAAAATAAATAAAGGAAATGGCATTGTATCATGAATAGCCAATGAGTGTTTAAAAGGCTTCGACACAAAAAAAAAAAAAAAAAAAACAGATGAAAAATCAGAAGATTCCCCCTCATCGACTCCCCCTTTCTCGGGTTTGATTTTAGACTCGCGCTACGCAGCCACAGTAATATAGTCCAATGAGTCTTTAAAGGAAATGGCATTAGAAAAATGAATAAAGGTAATGGCATTGTATCTTGAATAGCCAATGAGTCTCTAAAGGTTTCGACACAGAGAAAACACAGATGGAAAATTGTAAGATTCCTCTTCAGCGACTCCTCCTTTCTCGGGTTTGAGTTTAGAATCTCGTAACGCAGCCTTAGTAATATAGTCCCTTCGGACGAGTCTCCTATTGTCTGATTGCGGTTTGCATGCAGAAAATTGCTAGCCTAGCATATCATATCACCGATGCAACTCCCTAACTTGTCCCTCTGGCTCCTCAAAAGTGGAAACATAAAAAGATACTAACAAGTCATCCATACACCAAGTCTGATATTAGATTAATGATTTCAAACTTAAATCCTCTTGTGTATGACATTTATACACTCAGTCTGAAAGTACATGAGTAATCAAGGGTATTATTGATAATTTATAATATGCGAATAAATCAGATAATTGATAAATAAATAATTCATTATTTATTATTACAATATTAACCCTGTTTACCTAGTACATGATGCTCTAGGGCATATATCCCAACAGATGAGTGATGCTATGATATTAGAACATATGTTTCCTGCTGTTGTTGTCAGAAACGTGGCATATCTCTTGGTCAATTGCTCTTTAGAATGAATAATAAATTATGAGAATTTAAAAGAAGAAATACATTGTACATTTGGACATGAGAATTCATTGTACATTTGGACATGATAATTTGTTACATATGTGGGAGGGGTTCCTTTGGTAAACAATAGACAGAAGTGCTATTTATTTTATTGAGCTCTAATTGTAGTTACCTTTTATAGAGTATTTAGCTATGTTGATGAGTAGATACAAGGCAGGAGTATTGAGTATGGTATCTCACTGACCCAGGAGGTGCTGACATCTACTCGCTATAATAATCTATTAGTGTGAATAACAGTCATTGTGGAGATTGTTGATGCCTTCTAATTTCAAATTGTAGCACTTTGCATTACAGTGTTAATGTTGGATAACCAAATTTTTTGCAAGCTAGGAAGGTAGTCGTATTCTTTTAAAAAAATTTACAGTACAGTATGATTGCTAAACATGCAACATTCATTTAAGAATTAGGGGCATTTTGAAACATGGCCAGCCTTCCAATGGCTTTTATATTTTTTGTTTTCATGAGGGTGTCTGATGTGTGAGGTTGCACAAACCTGAATTTATCTTTCATGTCATACTTCCCAATGCAACTGGAGAGAGTATTAGAAAATCATGAGCCTATCTAGAGTGCAATGGTGTACTATTGCTTATAACATATACAGCCAGCTTTTACTGTGGAATGTGGATGATAAGTTTTTGTTCAACTTGCTAAGAAAATGCTCCGTCTTAATGCAAATATTGCATTAAGGGTAGGCATTTTGTTGCATGTAAATTTTTAGTGTGTACTGTTGGTAAAAGTTTGGTTGTACTGGAATTTGTTTTTTTAGTTATCCTGGATTTGCTTTTAAATTGGATTTGCTGGGAGGAAGAAATAGGTTACAGGGTTGGGAATGTATCTTTCCTAGGAAAAGTTTGGTTATGGGAGCTGCTCTTTGAGTTTGGGATCATTGCTTAGGTGTGAAAGTGAAAATTATTGAAATTATAATTACCAAATTTACTAGACAGCCTTCATCATCCATGCATCGTTTCATGACTAGCTTTCGAAACACCTAGAACACTTGTATTGCTGCTATAAACAAATGCTGGCTTTCGAAAAGACACTTTATATGCAGTGTCTTTATAACCAGTTTTAGCCTGGTTCTGGAGTCTCTAAACTCAGTTCATGATTTTCAATATCCGTGCACGCAGTATATCAGAAACAATGACTAATTTTTTTGTATCACCGGGACCACCATTCAATTCAATAATACATAGACTTATATTAAATATTATTATCATTTATTTAATTGTTTTTTATTATATTGACATCCATGATAAGATTGTTTGTTGTAAAGCGGTATTATGTTATATGGTAATAATTTTCCAAAAACAAGAGACAAAGGACTTCCTAGCTATATAATAACCAAGAATTTCATCCCAATGGAAACTAATTTCTAGTAGCCCACAGTTTGAAATACGTACATATCTTTACTGAAAACAGTGTGAATTATGGCCTTCCCTTGTGTCATGGGCTTACTCACTCCTGTGTGGCATGGGTTTACACACTTTTGTGCAGCCTTAGATGTTCATTTGTCCATTGTTAATGCTAAATTATAAAATTCCGTAGACGCTTGGTAGTCTTATCATATAGAAACCAATTAATTGTTGACAGCATTCCTAGTTCTCTGAAGGATTTGACTAGTTATTGAGAAAGTGAAAAAAAAAATATGATCTCTAGTTATGTCTTATGACCATATTAAAAAATAAATTAAAAAAAATAAAAAAAGAAAAAAAAAGCCTGGAGATATACAATAAGGTTTTTTTTTTTTTGGATAACCGGGGTGTTCGGGCCAGCTTACGCGTACCTCGACTAATTTTCGGGACCTGTGTCCCGTGCCCTCAGAAGTTTCCAAACACAAATCAGGTTAAGTCGCTGACTTTTCACACCAGGGGACATGACCCCAAGGAAATACATATAGTGAGATTCGAATCTTGAACCTGAGAGGGAGCAAACCACTCAAGCCCAAAGCCTTTACCACTGAGGCAACCCAAACAGGAAAGACATCAATAAAAGTCATATGATAACTAGAACAGAGGGACCAAATCATTTTCAATTAACAGAAAGGGAAAGCAGGAAGCGCTCTTTAAAGGCCTTTTGCTGGAATATATGCATGTATGAGATACATACATGCAAGTACACAAAACAATATTACTTTCTTTGTTTGGCCGCCACTGAAGAAAAAATAAATAAGGCTAGTTGTAGCTTATGATATTAAAATATTATATAAAATAAAAATAATTATAAAATATATATATATATATATATATATATATAAAGAAAAAGAAAATTGGTTTCATATTTTATGATTAAGTTTGATGTTTAATGATTAAAATTTCAATTAAACATTGATTTCATATATATTGGTGTTGCTTTACTAATGCTATCAATTTCGTATTATTTTTCAAGCATTAAAAGAGTATTAGGTTATTGTCTACTATTTCAAGTATAATGGTTAATGTTTCAGGTCAAATGTAGTGATTTCAAATATATTGCTTTTGGTTTCAAGTTTGATGGTTAGAGTTTCATGTTTAATGATGCCATTAGCCATTACCACGGTTCGGTTCCGGTACCAAACTGGCGGTTCATGGTTTTGCCTAAGGGGGAATCAGAACCGAATCGTATAGTGTACGGTTCGGTTCGGTTTCGATTCCTCTTCGATTCTGGTTACAAACTGGTTCTATCAATTTATATAAACTAGTTAAATTTTCTTACTTTTATATTGAAATAAGAATATTTTAAACAATATTATCCCCTATTATAACTACAGACTAGCTGGATAAGACATAGACAAACGATGACCCAATGACAGTAAGTGTCAATGGCCTATAAATGCATATTATTTTCAGGTAATATTAGTGAACTAAATATTTTGTTATATTCTTCTTCTTTTTTAACAATTACAAAAGTAAAACAAAAAAATTATTATAAATAGTAAAAAATTTTGGGTTCCCCATTCCGGTTCACCGATTCAGTTCTCCGATTCAATTCCCTGATTCGATTCTTAGCGATTCAGTTCAGGTTCGGTTCTCGGTTCGATTCGAAAGTTTTGAAGAACCAAAACCGAACCGGTTTTTCAACGATTCTGATTCGGTTTGGAACCGCAGAGTTTTTGACCGATTTGGTTCCAGTTCTGATCCGGTTCGGTTCCAGTCTGGTTCACGATTCGGAACCGAACCGCAGTTTGGGCTAGATATCATATTCGTATTAATTTTCAAGTCTTAAAAAGGTCTCAAGTGATTGCCTACTGTTTCAAATTTAATGGTTAATTATTCAAGTTAATGGTCAAATACAATGATTTCAAAAATATTACTTTTGATTCAAGTTTGATGGTAATGGTTTCAAGTTTAATGTTATTAGATTAGTATTATTTTTCAAGCATTAAGAGTCAAGTTACTGCCCACTATTTTAAGTTTAATAGTTAATGATCAAATGCAGTGATTTAAAAAATATAGCTTTGGTTTCAAGTTTGATGGTCATGTTTAATGCTATCGTATTCGTATTATTTTTCAAACATTAAAAGAGTCTCAAGTTATTGTCCATTGTTTCAAGTTTAATGGTTAACGTTTCAGGTTAATGATCAAATGAAGTGATTTCAAAAATATTATTTTTGGTTTCAAGTTTGATGGCTATGGTTTCAGGTTTAATACTATCAAATTCGTATTATTTTAATTAAAATAATCTCAAGTTATTGCCCACCATTTCAAGTTTAATGGTTAATATTTTAGCATAATGTCCAAATACAACGATTTCAAAAATATTACTTTCGGTTTCAAGTTTGATGGTTATGGTTTTATGTTTAATCCTATCATATTCATATTATTTTCAGGTATTAAAAG
>SKCR01054148.1:0-38021 GCA_019454045.1 Zanthoxylum bungeanum | reverse complement strand
AAACGTACAAACGTACAAAGCTAGGCTTGTAGCGAAGCGGTATCGTCAACAATATGGTATTGATTATGACGAAACCTTCTCACCCGTTGCCATGATTAAATCCATTCGGATAATGCTTGCAATAGCTGCATATTTTGACTACGAGATATGGCAGATGGACGTTAAAACCGTTTTCCTTAACGGAAACCTTTTGGAGGATGTTTATATGCAACAGCCTGACGGTTTTATCGTACCAAGACTTGCAAACAAGGTTTGTAAGTTAAATCGATCATTTATGGATTGAAGCAAGCATCACGGTCATGGAATTAGCGTTTTGATGAGATCATAAAAGAATATGATTTCGTGCAAAACGCAGATGACCCTTGTGTATACAAGAAGGTTAGTGGGAGAGCACTTACTTTTATTGTCCTTTATGTCGACGACGTATTGCTTATAGGCAATGACATTCCCATGCTAACGTTGGTGAAAGCTTGGCTTTCATTAAAATTCTCCATGAAAGATCTGGGAGAAGCAGCCTTTATTCTTGGAATAAAGATCTACCGGGATAGATCTAGAAAGCTGCTTGGACTCTCCCAGAGTGAGTACATAATTGATAAGTGTTGAAGCGATTCACATGGAACAATCCAAGAGGGGATTGGTACCAATGGTATGTGGTACCTCTCTGTCTAAGGATGTGTCCTAAGACTCAGGAAGAGAGAGAAACATGAGTCGGATACCGTTCGCCTCGGCAGTCGGATCGATCATGTATGCCATGATATGACACGACCTGATGTCTCATATGCTTTGAGCATGTGCAGTCGCTATCAGGCCGATCCAGGTGAAGGTCACTGGATAGCAGTTAAGAATATCCTTAAGTATCTTAAACGAACTAAAGATGCTTTCTTAATTTATGCAGGTGGAGAACTTGCGTTATCTGGGTATACCGATGCAAGTTTCCAAACCGACAAGGATGACTACAAGTCGCAATCCGGGTACATTTTTTGTTTGAATAACGGAGCAGTGAGCTGGAAATCTTCCAAGCAAGATACTGTTGCCGATTCAACAACAGAAGCGGAGTACATCGCTGCATCTGAAGCAGCAAAGGAGGAAGTTTGGATCCGAAAGTTCCTAATCGGATTAGGAGTAGTTCCGTTAGCAGCTGAGCCCGTTCCATTGTATTGTGACAATAACGGGGCTATAGCACAGGCTAAGGAACCAAGGTCTCATCAACGGTCCAAGCATGTTCTTCGACGTTACCATCTGATTCGGGAGATTATACATCGTGGCGATGTAAAGGTCGAGAAGGTCACATCAGATGACAACATTGCAGATCCGCTGACGAAGGCTGTTTTCTTCAGCAAGTTTTTGAACGACACATACATAGTTCGGGTATTAGATGCTTGAGTGACTGGCTATAGGCCAAGTGGGAGATTGTTAGACATTATGTCCCATAGCGTCACTGTTTGTAAATGATATTGTATTATTGTACAAAATTAACTATGTGATAATGAAATTGCCTTTTGTCGTTTTGTAATTATTTACTTTGATATATAAATGGCGAAAGTCCATATGATTAATACCGGATTGAGATGATATGAGACAGTATCAATCCATAAAGGTTTAATCATTAAATATCCCTAGTCGGAGCATTATCGAGATCGGACATCGATAATGCGGAATAGACTAGTATTGCGCTTATGCACGTTGTGAGGGCACAACGGCATAGTTCTCATATATTTAAGTATTGGATACTTATGCAAGTGCGATAGGAGGTTGTGTTTTACCGATGGTACGGAAAACAGCTTCGCTCTGGATAGACCCCGCGGAATCCCATTGGTAGTATGTCTGCGTGTCTATGGGAGGCCGCATCAGGGTAGGTGTATATGGTCTTAACCTGAGACTTACATCGCTAGTACTTGCGACAATCGGAAACTTTGGTTTTGGTGGTTGGGGACCTTAACCGGTTCTGTGTACACCTCTTCTGGGTTTATCGAGAATCGTAGTGTACTGGATGTGATGTCGAGATGGAAGTATCACTTCAGACATATGGAGGTAATGATCACGCAGGACACAGAACTAGTACTCTATAAAAGGTTGCAACCGTCGGGACAATATGACCAGGTCAGGATTGTCCGATTTAAGAGACTAGTTGCTTGATGTCCGATATATGTTTTACGGCGGGGCAGACACATTTCCAGCCCGGGCCTAACATGTGATCGTCCGATACTGGATCGATGTACGCAATACTACGGTATACTACGCTTGATATAGATCTTATATTCCAGTAAAAATATTTCTGGAGAATGGGTAGGCATGGCGCTTTGCTAGAAGCCAACCTTGTCTTGTGAATCGGTAAGAACGTAGTACGAGGTACGTACCTGTTCGGATTATCCGACGACCGTATTTACTGCCAACATATCCGGAGATCTCTTGGGTCGCTTCCTGAAGATTCACCTATGATATTTGATTCGGACTTAATTAATCTTGGATTAATTGCGGAGAAACTTTATCTTGGATAAAGTGCCTTATTTAGAGAGAGAACGATTAATTTAGAATTAATCGATAAAATTATTATATTCGATATAATAATTGAAATTCGATTTCGACGCGAAATTAAAATTAGATTTTAATTCGGGCAAACGAGTTAATTTAGAATTAATTCGTTAGCGACGTAAATAATAATTCGCTAGGCGCAATTATTTATTTAAATTCGATTTAATTAACGTCGCGACGTAAGTTCGGTATTTGGAAATATCGAACCCGAACGCGTGAGTGCACGTGGGCCCACTTTGATTTGGAAACGTGTGGGGCCCCATGACACATGTCATTATATGCATTATTTAATTGTTAATACATTGCATGGTGATAGTGTACAATACACTCAATGGTTTTGCATGGAGTTTGAGTGTTTGACACTCTAAGCCATTGCATGATTTGTGTCACAAGTTTATTATTAATTTAATAAATATTATGGCATAAATATAAATTGATTTTTTGTAACAAAAAACAATACAACTCTCCTCTCTCTCTCACAATGCCGTGACTTCCATTAGGGCAAAGAAGATTTGATTTTCTTTTCTCCATTTGCTAGCACATTGAAGGATCAAAGGAGGTGATAGGGAAACCATCAAAGAGCTTGGAATACACAAAGCTTGGAGCTTCAACTCTTCTTCCTCCCTTGGCCGAAACTTGAAGCTTGGAGATTCAAAGATTTTCTTCATCACTTCTCATCACAAAAGCTTTGTAAGTATGATTCCGCCATACTTCATCTTTTAATATATATTCATTGTTGTATTTCATATGCTTAATCTTTTCTTGGGACATATAATAGAAACCAACATATATCTGGATCGTCGATGAGACCTTTAATTCCTTAGCCTGTGCTGGCGCCTAGCTCAGCTGCTAAAAGAACTATATCTAATCTACTTAGATTTATTTTTGATCCAAAAGACTTCTATTGCTGCCTCAGCTGCAGCAATAATCCGTATTTGTCGTTTATTCGGCAACAATTATCTTGCTCGAAATATTTCCAGCTCATTGTCCCGTTATTCAAACTTTATAGTACCTCAGTATTTAATTGTTTGGAAACTTGCAGCAGTGATTCCAGTCACTTCAAGTTCTCCTACTCCATAATTTAAGACAGCATCTTTAGTTCTCTAAGATACTAACAGATGTTCTTAATCTTCAATCCAGTGACTATCACTTTGATTGAGCTGATCGTGACTCCATATGCTCGAAGCGTATGAGTCACCCTATCAAGTACATTTTTAAATGTACAATTTCCATAGAGTGTTAACAACTCCAAATCTATCCCAGTAGATCTTTATTCCTTGAATAAAGGTTGTTACTCCCAGAATTATTAAAGAATATCTATGAAAGCCAAGCTTTCACCAATTGCTTTATTGGGAATTTAACTATCAGTGCCCTCCCACTAACATCCATATATACACAAGAATTATTTCGTTTTGAGTCAAATCATAAACCATTATGATTATTTCAAAACGTCAGTTCCAAGAACCTTATGCTTGCTTCAATCCAAACATGGATCGAATAACCCGCAAACCTTGTTTGTCGGTTATACAAAATCGTCAGAATGTTGTAAACATCCTCCAAAAGGTTTCCTTTTCAGGAAAGCGATTTTGATCTGTAACTGACACATTTCATAAATGAAATATGCAGTTATCAACAAACATCTTCAAAATGGATTTATCATGGCAACAGGTAAAAGGTTGAACCGTTATTAACATAATGTTGATAACGATACCTTTCCGTTAAAAGCCCAGCTTTGTACGTTGGTATGTTGCCTTCCATGTATGTCTTCCTTGAAGACATTTAATGTACCAATAGGCATAATGCCTTGTGGTACAACAACTAGTATCCAAAATAGTTGTTATACATGGAATCCATTTCGGATTTATGGCACTTTGCCATAATAGGGAGTCGATACCTTTTATCACTTCCTCAAAACGTAGTCGGATGGTACACCTCCATAAGATTGACATCTTAATGAGGTTAGATCAGAAACTCATACCCTAGGTTGTTTTCTGACTCTATCCGATCTACAAGTTTCTTGTGTATTTGAAGATTAATGGTATAGATTCATCATAGATGAACTATTTATGTTCCATAATGACTTCGTGCCTTGAACAGTATTACTCCGATTTCATCGAGTATCACTATCCTCCCACTGACCACTGCATATCGGTATTCCTCTCAGGAAAAGCGCATGGTGAGCAACAATCATATTGTTCCCTTGTGAGATTTCTAAGTACTATACTTATGGTTTCTTCAGGATAACCTATATAGGCACTTATCCAATTTGGGTCTTTTAGTTTGGTATCATCCAAACGTTATGCCTGGCATACCCAAATTATGAGGAATAGAAACCTCGTTTCTTCCCTGTTCATATCCTATATGACATCTGTCAAACAGATTTATAGGAACCTATTCTAAATAAGTTTTGCACTGTTAATACATATCCTATTGAAGGAAACAGTAGCTCAGAGAGACTCGTGATAAATCTTATCATATCCAACAAAATTCGGTTTTAGTTCGGATACACCATCTAACTGACGTGTCTCGGGAGGAGTCCTCATCTGAAAGAATACCATACTCTTTCATGTACGTATGAAACTTACTGTTAAGAAGTATTTTCCATTACGGTCTTACCGTGGCGGAATAATACTATAGCCGATCTGTTTTTCTATTTCGTGTCGAAACTCTAAAGTTTCCGATTTGTGTTCTTCAAAGAAACACATGACCATAACGTGATGCTACATCCGTCAAGGTCACGAAATATTCATGTTCACATCTAGCCTAGCTAGATATGGGCCCACTTTACCATGAATAGGGCTAACAGATCGGTGGCCCTTTTACTATTACCAAGTAAATAGTATTTTAGGTACTTTACCTAATAAACTAGATTCGCAGACCTCATTTGAATAGTCTAATTAGTCATAGTACCCACTCTTCAAAAGTGTGGATATACGAGTCTGGTTTAATTGTGTCCCAGACAACAATGCCACAAATAAGTCTCCACTGATCAAATCAATTTGAGCTATTTATTTGTCATTTTATATGTTTGAGATTTTTATTTATATTCAAAATATAAATTCTGTTATTTACATCTAATGTATTTATCTCAGTATCATCTTTATATAATAAAACACTTTAGTGTTCTACAATATAAAGGTTTATCTGCAACGGATTAAACACTGATATAGAGATAATGTCTCCAGTCAAACTAGTTACATTATAACAGTTCCTAATTTAAGTACATACCCAAAGGGTAGTTCCTAAACTTAGGTATCTACGGTCGAAACAGCGACTTTCGTCCTGTTTCCGATTTGCAGAGAAATCTCGGCTTGAAGTCAGTATCCAGCTCATAGCGGATTCTGAACATCAATACATATATTTTATGTACCACACTAAGTATTAAAATCTAATTTCAATACCAGTAGTGGACATAACTTTGACAAATATTTTAAAGTTAGAACCTCGCCCTTTCTTAATTCCTTCGTGTCTTCCATATCCAAATGGTAGTCACTTTGGGATATGTCAATTATCTTTTCAATATTTCACAAACCTTTGGCCAAGCCTTGGGTTTCAGAATATCGAAACGATGTGCACCTTGTGCAACTCGCCCAATTGCAAACTTTGACTTCTCTCCACTAGAATAGTCAAATCAATTCTCTAAGAATTATTAATTGCATTTTAATACTTTTAAATCTAAAGATAGATTTATGATAAGTATATTAATTAAGCACTGAAGTCATCATCATATAAATCTTCCAAAGATTTTATGCTCTACTTATTTGCTTAATTATGGGCCTAGATATAACAAGTTATTTTATCCAATAAAGTAACCTATTATTAATTCCCAATGAAAATTAAATCATTTAAAACATTAATCCAATGATTATATATTTTAAATATTCAACTTTTCAATTCTTTCTTGATTTCAATAGTCCAACTATTTAATCAATTTTAATAAGGTACTATTTATTATAATGATTACAATAATCCAATTATTTAATCAACTATAATTTTAATATTGATTACTATAATCTAATTATAAAAACAACTATCATTTTAATTCAATTATATTGATTACTATAATCCAATTATAAAATCAACTATAATTTGAATGAGTTTGTATATAGTCAAACTATATATATTTTTTAAAACAACATAAAATATTAGTCCAACTAATACTTTGATTAATATGACGAGTAAAATATAGATGAGCGCGTTTTGCGAGTATTCGAACGAATGTTGCAAATTCAATACTTGCCTCCCACTATTTTTCGTCGAGCCTCTAACCCTCTGTGGAGTACTCGGGAAACCGTTTTTCCTAGTGGGCTAGGATCCTATTAAATAACATACAACCTTGACTTTGGCCAACAAGCTGTATGCTATTTAACTAGGTAGATCTCCCAGATCAATTGGATCCAATCCAATTCCTAGATCCGGTTAGGTGGACATCCAAGTCCTAAACATATTACATATGCCAATGTATCTAATACATTTTCTTAACCTTATCCTCTGAATCATCTAGGCCTTGGCTTTGGCACAACAAACCTAATGATTCCAGTTAAGCGGGACCCATTGACAAGGAAAGTTTCGTAATCAATGTCGTTGGACAAGAAGTGATCTTGACTTTGGCCAACAAATCACAATTTGGACAAGACACCGATGTGGAACAAAACCCTCATGATTCAAATACATCCATAATTGACAAGGTCTTGACTTTGGCCAACAACCAATGCCAATCGGATCTTGAACAAGAATCATTCAATGGAAGGATAATCGCTTAATATAGAACGAGGGTTTTTCGCGTGCAAATGGCTACCAATTTAATTATCTTTGTTAAGGTCTCATCATCATACACCCTTAAACATGCATTCTAAATACATAATAAAGCGAGTATGAAAATAAATAATAATGATATGCGGATGGATACTTTACACATTGATCCTAGATCAAATCTCTCCCTTTCTCACTCAAGCTAGCACTAGTATTACTTCTACCCGTTACACTACACTTCTAAAGAAACCTCATATACATAGAGGGGAATAGGTGAGAAGAGAATACAAGAGAATAGAGGTGATAAGGCTGGACACGCAGGTCCAATTTAATAAATCAAATTTATTACAACAATTTCAAAAATTGCCCACCCGACTAATATCCATCCGATATACATTATTCATACAACACAACGACGTATTCATACACATAAGCATGCTATCAATCAATCTAATCAAATTAATTAATCTGATAATTAAGTGATCATTCAATGTTCAAACAACGATTTGATTTTGTTCGAGTCAAACTCGTTTTTGCGAATAAGTACTTAAAGTACGAATTCATGAATTAAATTAAACTACATCATTAAATCTAATTTAATATGTATTTAATACTAATTCAATATTCAATTCCAAATTAAATATTACACTTTTATTAATAAACCTTTTACGATTTAAATTCCAAATTTAATCGTAACGCGTCTCAAAGACCGATTAACGTCCAATGTTAATTCAATTAAAGTCCAATGGGCTTTTAATTGATTTCTTAAGGCTTGGACTTTTGGTCAACTCGGGTCAAACCGATAACCAAAGTCCAATCCGGGATTTACCCCATAAGCCCATAAATCAATCTTGGCCCATTAGGCTCAATTGAACTTTAAAGGTTCATTAGTTGCATTTGGGCTTTATGGTTAAGGTTTTGGGCCCAATTGGATCCAATCCATTTGGCCTAAATCCAACTTGATAAAATCAAGCCCAATAGGCCCAAATACAACATTAAAGTCCAATTTCAAAAATTAGGCCCAATTAATTAAATATACAAAATCCAATTTCATATTCAATTAAACTAAAGTGTATTACATGATTAATAAACTAAATCAATATTTCTAAAACACTAAATTAGTCCAATTAATCATACTCAATTCATTATTACATGTCCAACATACAAATTGGAAAATCAAACCCATTTACATGCTACAAAGCTCTCGGCCAAGGAGGATTTTTGTGTCCGATTTGGTTTCAATCCAACCGAACCCACAATCGACATTAAATCACCATCCAATTTGATTACATATACATCCAATGTCATAAAATCAAAAAATACCAAGACATTAAAGGGCATACACCAATTCGGCCAACATGAGAATTTTGGGGATTTATGTTCAATTCAAAGTACAATCCAATTGACCATAAAATTAACATCATCCTACATGATTCTAACTCATCAAATGAACCAAAACCAAAAAATTCCAAGAATCCAAAATCATCCACACATTCGGCCAAGTGAAGTGAAGCAAATTGGGGATATTTGTTCAATTCAAAATTCAATCTAATTAACTTCAAATTAACATCACCCAACATCATTAAAACTCATCCAATGAACCAAAATGAAAAAATTCCAAATTTCCAAACATGCTTCAACATTCGGCCAAGGTAAGTATTTGGGGATTTTTATCCAATTCAAAATTAAATCCAATTCAATCTCAAATCAACATCATCCTACATCATTATAACTCATCCAATGAATTAAAATGAAAAAATCCAAGATTAACAAAATACATACACATTCGGCCAACACTTCAAATTTGGGCAAAATTGATCCAATCACATTTTGTTGAAATTGATCAAATCAATCTTCAATATAACATATATTAAGCATGCTTAAACATCCAATTTTATAAAATCATGCTCAAATCCAAAATACCCAATTTTAAGCCCTACATTTTTCATGCTTGAACCTATAGCTCTTGATGCCATTGTTGGTTTTAATCTTTCTCCCAAGATCAAACAAGACATGAAAATCGTGCATGAATACACCAATGAAGATAGCAGAATACTTACATTGGTTGCTTGTGACGATTTGAAGACGATAGAAGCCAAAAACGCACTGCCATGGACGCCCACTGCATGCAGTCCACTGTCTTCTGTCTTCAGTATTTGAGCTGCGAAAATGAGTTCCTAGATTCGTCGGATGGATCCCGACTCATGGGTGAACCTCCCTACCACCTTCGCAAGACTTGTAAGTGTGCTAGCACTTGAATTTTCACCATGAAAATCCACTCTTGCTTCCCTATTGTTCACGCCCAAACTGGTTCAAAACCAGTGAAGAATAGCCACTGTTTTGGCGTGAGAGAGATGAGAGAGTTAGAGAAAAAAAATGTGTTAACTTTTCTTTCATTTTTGTTTCTAAAAAACGTCAGTGAGAAAGAGAGAAGCAATGATGTATTTCATTAACCAAAAATGAATTTTTAGATAAAAACTCTTCCAAAACCGTGAAAAGCATTTCCCTCCAAAAATTCATCATCATCACACATTGAGAATAGAGAAATGTATCATCCCATAAAGGTGACTAGATACATCCATCATCTATTCGTGTCAAGTGATGAGATATCGCGATGTGATTTGCGGATACCATTCGTTTCAAAAACGAATGTGTCCGCAAACACTTTCGGGCTCGGTATCGCTAATTCCGAATTAACGCATTTCCGTCGCGACGAGATTAATTAATTTCGCCTAGCGAAATTACTATTCAGATCGCTAACGAATTAATTCTAAATTAATTCGTTTGCCCGAATTAAAATCTAATTTTAATTCCGCGTCGAAATCTAATTTCGTTAATATATCGAATATATTAATTTACCGATTAATTCCAAATTAATCGTTATCTCTCTTTAGACGATATTTTATCCTAGATAAAATATCTCCGTAATTAATCCTAGATTAATTTTCTCTCTCTTCTATATAATCCCAGATTATTCAAGAGTGCAAGTTGTGCGTCATCGGTGGATTATCGGGAAGCGACCCATGAGATCCCCGGATAAGCTGGCAGTAAATACGGTCGTCGGAGTATCCGAATCACGTACGTACCAAGTACTACGTTCTACCGATTTACGAGACAAGGTCGACTCCTAGCAAAGTACCAAGTCTACCCAATTCTCCGGACATATCCATTAAAGAATATCAAAGATCTGTATCAAGCGTAGTATACAATTGTATTGTGCATATCGGTCCAGTATCGGATAATCACGTGCTAGGGCTGGGGCTGGATAAGTGTCTACCCCGTCTGAAGCACATATCGGATGTCTGGTAACATAGTCTCTATAATCGGATATACATGACCTGGTCACAATATCCCGATTGGTTGCGCAACACTCAAGAGCACTAGTACCGTATCCTGCGTGACATCAACTCCAATATGACTGAAGTGACACTTTCGTCTGACATCACACCCAATACTCTACGACTCTCTGATAAACCCAGAAGTGGTGTACTCAGAACCTGTTTAAAGTCCCCTACCACCAAAACCAAAGTTTATCGATTATCGTAAGTATTAGCGATGCAAGTCTCAGGTTAAGACTATACACACCTACCTTGATTTCGGCCCTCCCATAGACACATAGTCAAAATACCAATGGGATTCCGAGGGGTCTATCCAGAGCGAAGCTGTTTCCCGTACCATCGTGTGAAACACGACCTCCTATCGCACTTGCATAAGTATCCAACACTTATATATATGAGAACTATGCCGTTGTGCCCTCACAACGCACACAAGTGCAATACTAGCCTATTCCGCATTATCGATGTCCAGTCTCGATAATACTACGG
The DNA here is from genome assembly GCA_019454045.1 of Zanthoxylum bungeanum. Taxonomy (NCBI): domain Eukaryota; kingdom Viridiplantae; phylum Streptophyta; class Magnoliopsida; order Sapindales; family Rutaceae; genus Zanthoxylum; species Zanthoxylum bungeanum. The sequence goes on along the minus strand of SKCR01054148.1, from coordinate 26,913 downwards.
CTAGGGATATTTAATGATTAATCCTTCGTGGACTGATACTGTCTCATATCATCTCAATCCAGGAACTAATCATATGGACCTCTCTTTATTTATATATCTATGGTGATCTAATCACAAATGATGAGAGTGCAATTTCCTTATTACATAGTCAATTTGCTACAACAACACAATGATCTGTGCAAATAGTGACGCTATGGGTCATATTATCCAACAAATATGACAAACATATTTGAAGTCAGAGCCTTGCTCGTTCTTCAATTCCTTCTTGGGATATGTCCTTTATCTTCCCAGAAGATTATAATGATTTTTTTTTTGCCTTTGCCCTTTTTTAATATTCCAGAAGCCTTTGGCCAAGCCTCGGGTTTCTAGAATATCGAAGTAAGGTGCGCCTTGCGCTACTTGCCTAATTGCAAAGTTTGACTTTGTCTCCTTGAGAATAGTCATTTAATCTCTACAAGAGTTTCCAATTACAATTTTAATAGATTAAGCACTAAAGTTATCATCACATAAATCTTCCAAAGATTATGCTCTACTATTTGCTTAACAGTAGGCTTAGGCCTAATATGTTATCTTATCAAATAAAGTAACTTATTAGTTTCCAGGACCATCCTGAAAATTTATTCCCATTTGAAAATTAAACCATTTAAATACATTTTCCCTAGGATCATGTTTTAAATGTCAATCTTTCAATTTTATCTTGATTTTAATAGTCCAACTATTTAATCAACGATTTGTGGTACTATATATTATAATGATTATTATAGTCCAACTATACAATCAAATATAATTTAAATCAATTAACCTCAATTATATTGATTACTATAGTCCAACTATAAAATCAACTATTAATTGAAATTAATTAATTCAAATATATTGATTACTATAATCCAATTATAAAATCAACTATAATACAGTCCAACTGTTTAATTAAAACAATTTAAATATTAGTCCAACAAACATTTAATTTATTTGACGAATGATGTTTGTTTGAGCGCGTATGGCGAGTAATTAAACGAATATTGCAAATTCAATTCTTGCCTCCCACTATTTTTCGGCGAGCCTCTAACCCTCTGTCGAGTACTCGGGAAACCGTGTTTCCTAGTGGGCTAGGATCCCGTTAAATATCACACAATCTTGACTTTGGCCAACAAATTGTATGATAATTAACTAGGTAGATCTCTAAGATCGATTGGATCCAATCCAATTCCTAGATCCGGTAGGGGGACATCCAAGTCCGAAACATATATCTTATATATGCCAATACATCCAATGTATTACCTAACCTTTTTCCTCTGAATCAACTAAGCCTTGGCTTTGGCACAACAAACTTAGTGATTCCAGTCAAGCGCGACCCATTGACCATGGAAAGCTTCGTAATCAATGTCGATGGACAAGAAGTGGTCTTCACTTTGGCCAACAAACCACAACTTGGACAAGACACTGATATGGAACAAAGCTCTCGTGATTCAAACACATCTTCGACAGACAAAGGCCTTGACTTTGGCAAACAAACCAATGCCGTCTTAGATATTGAGTGAGAATCACTCAATGAAAGGAAAAACGCTTAATATTTTGCGAGGGTTTTTCGAGGCAAATTGGCAACCAATTTATTATCTTTGTTAAGGTCTCATCATCACACACCCTTAAACATGCATTCTAAACAAATAATAAAGTGCATATGAAAAATAATAATGATATTCGAATGGATATTTTACACAATGATCCTAGATCAAATCTCTCCCTTTCTCTCTCCCGCTAGCACAAATATTTCTTCTACCCGTTACACTACACTTCTAAAGAAACCTCATTTACATTGAGGGGAATAGGTGATAAGAGAATACAAAGAATAAGGAGGTGATAAGGCTGGACACGCAGGTCCAATTAATAAATCAAATTTATTACAACAATTTCTAAAATTGCCCCACCCATCTAATATCCATCCGATATACATTATTCATGCATCGCAACCATGTATTCATACAAGCATGTTATCAATCAATCTAATCCAATTAATTAATCTGATAATTAGTGATCATTCAATGTTCAAACAACGATTTGATTTTGTTCGAGTCAAACTCGTTTTGCGAATAAGTACTCAAAGTACGAATTCTTGAATTAAATTAAACTACAACATTAAATCCAATTTAATATGTATTTAATACTAATTCACTATTTAATTCCAAATTAAATACTACACTTTATTAATAAACCTTGTACGACTTAAATTCCAAATTTAATCGCAACGGGTCTCAAAGCCCGATTAATATCCAATATTAATTTAAGTAAAGTCCAATGGGCTTTTAATTAATTTCTCAAGGCGTGGACTTTTGGTCAACTCGGGTTAAACCGAATAACCAAAATCCAATCCGGGAGTTACCCCATAAGCCCAGAAATCAATTTAGGCCCATTAGGCCCAATTAAACTTTAAAGGTCCATTAAGTCGCATTTGTGCTTTATGGAGGCGGTTTTGGGCCAAATTGGATCCAATCCATTTGGCCTAAACCTAACTTTGTACAACCAAGCCCAATTAGCCCAATTACAACATAACAAGCCCAAATCCAATTTCAGGCCCAATTAACTAAATTACTAAAATGTTAGCATTATTAATTACCCAAATCAATATTTCCAAAACACCAAATTTGTACAATTAATCATGCTCATTATTATTAAATCATGTCCAACACAATTTAACAAAAATCAAACCCATTTACATGCTCACTTTGTGTTTCGGCAATAGGGTTTATTTGTCAAATTGCAAATCCAATCCAATTGGATCCAATTAAACATTACATCAATATACCAAACATGATTCTAACTCATCTAATGAATCAAAAAATCAAATTTCCAAGACATCAAATTTAGGGCACCATTCGGCCAACACCAAAAATGGGCAAATTTGTTCCAAACAATTTTTAATCAAATTCATCCAATCAATCATCAATTAAAACACATTCAAGCATACTTAATCATCCAATTTCATAATTGCATGCTCAAATTCATTTGACCCAATTTCATGCTTTATAACATTCTCGGCAATTTGGGGATTTTACGTCCGATTCAAATTCAATCCAATTAATTTCACAATCGTCATTAAATTATATTCCCGAATGATTTCCAATACATCCAATGATCAAAAATCAAAAATCCCAAGACATAATAGCATTATCAAATTCGGCCAAGGTAACAATTTGGGGAAAACATGATCCAATCACAATTTCTTTAAATTGATCCAATCAATCTTCAATTCAAACACATTTAAGCATACTAATCAATCCAATTTCATTAATCATGCTCAAAATCAAGTTTACCCAAATTTTAAACCCTAACATTTTTCATGCTTCAACTAGCTCTGATACCATTGTTAGTGATTCTAGGTCTCCAAGATCGAATTAAACAAGCATAAACATGTGTGAATACAACGACGGAAGTTGCGGAATACTTACATCGATTGGTTGTGCGACGCGGAGACAACTAAAATGAAATCTGCTCACTGCTCTTCTGCTCACTGGTTTGTGCGGCAGTGAGCTACATTTTGCTCCTCATTTTCTGCCATTGGAGGTCCTTGAACAAGCTCCAAGCTTCGTCAAATGTTTCTCGGCTCATGGGTGGACTTCCCTATCACATTCGCATGATCCCGGAGTATGCTAGCACTCTTGTTTTTGCATCAAAAACGCACTTGGCTTCCCTCCATTTTCGGTCACTGCCCAGCAAAACCAGAAATGGCGTGAGAGAGAGGAAGAAGAAGAAGAAGAAGAAGAAGAGAGAGAGGAGGGAAAAATGTGTTATACGGTTTTTTGTGATTTTGTGTATCTAATACACATGAAATGAAAATCAAGTTCATTTCCAACACATTTAGCTTTAATTGCCAACCACACACATCACTCATCACATCAAGACACCTCAATCAAGTTGTCAAGTCACATCACTCAAAGTGACATGTGATTTGACGCTTGATGCGACTAGCGATTTGACGCTTGATTTGACTTACGTGCCGCACTCGAATTCGAAATGCGAATGCGCTCACAAATAATCTCGGGCTCAGATTCGCTAATTCCAAATTAATGATTTTTCTGTTGCGTCGTAATTAAATGATTACGCCTAGCGAAATCAATATTCACGTCGCTAACGAATTAATTCTAATTTCAATTCCACGTAGAAATCCAATTTCGTTTAATATATCAAATATATTAATTTATCGATTAATTCCAAATTAATCGTTCTCTCTCTTAAATGATATTTTATCCCAGATTAAATATCTCCGCAATTAATCCCAGATTAATTTTCTCTCTCATCAAATTAATCCCAGATTAATTAAAAGTGCGAGTCATACATCATCGGTGAATCTTTGGGAAGCGACCCATGAGATCCTCGGATATGTAGGCAGTAAATTCGGTGGTCGGACTATCCGAACACGTAAGTACCTTGTACTACATTTATACCGAATTACAAGACAATGTTGGCTTCTAGCAAAGCGCCATGCCTCCGCAATTCTCCGAAAATATCCTTACAGGAATAAAGGATCTATATCAGGCGTAGTATACATAGTATTGCGTATTTCTGTCCAGTATCAGATGATCACATGCGAGGCCTGGGGCTGGTACAGTGTTTGCCCCGTACGAAGCATATATCGGATTACGAGCAACTAGTCTCTTTAATATCGGATAATTATGACCAAGTCATATTATCCCGACGGTTGCAACCTTATATAGAGAACCAGTTCTGTATCCCTGCGCGATCATCAACTCCATATGACTGGAGTGACACTTCCATCTCGACATCACACCAAACACCCTACGATTCTCGATATACCCAGAATTGGCGTACACAGAAACCGGTTAAAGCCCTGGACGACCTCAACCAAAGTATATTGATTGTCGTGTGCATTAGCGGTGCAAGTCTCATGTTAAGACCAAATACACCTACCCTGATTTCGGACTTCAATAGACACATAATCATACTACCAATGGAATTTCGAGGGGGTCGTATCCAGAGCGAAGCTGTTTCCTGTACCATCGGTAAAACACAACCTCCTATTACACTTGCATGAGTATCCTATACAAAAATATATGAGAACTATACCGTTGTGCCCTCACAACACGCACAAGTGTAATACTAGTCTTTTACGCATTCATCGATGTCCTATCTCGATAATGCTCTCACTAGGGATATTTAATGATTTATCCTTCGTGGATTGATACTGTCTCATATCATTCTCAATCCAGGAACAAATCACAGAGACCTCCTATCATTTATATATCTAGGTGATCTAATCACAAATGATAAGAGTGCAATTTCCTTTGTCACATAGTTAATTTGTACAACAACACCGTGATCTATACAAATAGTGACGCTATGGGTCATAATTGTCCAACATAAGTATCTAACACCTAAACCATGTTTATGTCGCTCAAACTTTTACTGAGAAATAGCTTTCGTCAGCGGATCTGCAATGTTGTCATCTGATGCGATCTTCTCGATCTTCACATCACCACGATGTATGATCTCGCGAATCAGATGAAACTGTGGAAGTACATGCATAGATCGTTGATGAGACCGTGGTTCCTTAGCTTGTGTTATAGCCCCATTATTGTCACAATACAAAGGTACAAGCTCAGCTGCTAACAGAACTACTTCTAATCCAATTAGGAATTTACGGATCGAAACTTCTTCTTTTGCTACCTCAGCTGCAACAATATATTCCGCTTCTATTGTGGAATCGGTAACAATATCTTACTTGGAAGATATCCAGCTCACTACTCCGTTGTTCAAACAAAATATGTACCCCGATTGTGACTTACAGTCGTCTTTAATGGTATGGAACCTTGCATTGGCGAACCCAGTCACCTCAAGTTCTCCATCCCCATAGACTAAGAAAGCATCCTTAGTTCATCTAAGATACCTAAGGATATTCTTTACAGTAATCTAGTGACCATCACCTGGATCGGTCTGATAGCGACTGCACATGCTCAAAGCATATGAGACATCAGGTCACGTACATATCATGGCATACATGATCGGTCCGACTGCGGAAGTATATGGGATCTGAATCATTGCATCTCTCTCATATTGAGTTTTAGGACACATATCTTTAAATAGAGAGACGCCATGTGACACTGGAAGCAGCCTCCTCTTGGACTGATCCATGTTGAATCTCTTCAACACTTTGTCAATGTACGAGCTCTGGGAGAGTCCAAGGAGCTTTCTAGATCTATCATGAGATATCCTTATTCCCAGAATAAAGGCTCCTTCTCTCAGGTCTTTCATGGAGAATTTTAATGAAAGCCAAGTTTTCACCGATTGTAGCATGGGAATGTCATTGCCAAGAAGCAATACATCATCAACGTATAGGATAATGAATGTCAGTGCGCACCCACCAACCTTCTTATATACACAAGAATCATCTTGCTTTTGAATGAAACCATATTTTTTATGATCTCATCAAAACGTTGGTTCCATCAACTCAATGCTTGCTTCAATCTATAAAAGGATCGGTTTAACTTGCAAACCTTGTTTGCATGTTTTGGCACAACAAAACCATCAGGGTGTTGCATATAAACATCTTCCAAAAGGTTTTTATTAAAGAAAGCGGTTTTGACGTCCATCTGACATATTTCATAATCGAAATATGCAGCAATAGCAAGCATTATCCGAATGGATTTCATCATGGCAACAGGTGAAAAAGTCTCGTCGCAATCGACACCATATCGTTGACGATACCCTTTCACTACAAGCCTAGCTTTGTACGTTTGTATGTTGCCTTTCATGTCCGTCTTCTTTTTGAAGAACCATTTACAACCAATAGGCTTAATGCCTTCTGGTGCATCAACCAGTATCCAAACTTGGAATCCATTTCGGACTTCATGGCCTCTTGCCATAAAGCGGAGTCGATACCTTGTATCACTTCCTCACACGTAGCCGGTTCATCTTCCTCAATAAGATTAATAACTATATTAGGTCAGATCAGAAACCCATACCTCTTAGGTTGTTTTCTGACTCTCTTCGACCTACACGGTTGTTGTGTATTAGAAGATTTTTGAATAATCACATCCCTGATGGACTGTTGGTGTTTCGTGAGCGGGTCGGTGCCAAGAACAGTATCACTATGATTTTCATCGAGTTCTACTTTCTGCCCACTTATCACTGCATATATGAATTCATATTCAAGGAAAACTGCATGAAAAGCAACAAATATTTTGTTCTCTTGTGGGTTGTAGAAGTAATATCATTTGGTTTCCCTAGGATAACCTACAAATAGGCACTTATCCGATTTGGGTTCTAGTTTGGTACCATCCAAAATGTTTATCATGTGCCCAGCATCCCAAAAACTTCAGGAATGAGAAACCCGGTTTCTTTCCAGTCCATATTTCATATGGAGTCTGTCCAACAGATTTTGACGGAACCTTATTCAAAATATGTATTGCATTGTTCAATGCGTATCCCCAAAAGGAAATTGGTAGCTCTGTACGACTCATCATTGACCTTACCATGTCCAACAAAGTTCGGTTTCTCCGTTCAGACACACCGTTTAATTGAGGTGTTCCGGGAGGAGTCCACTGTTAAAGAATACCATATTCTTTCAAGTAATCTTGAAACTCAATGCTTAAGTATTCTCCACCACGATCTGACCGTAACGTTTTAATACTTTTGCCGGTCTGTTTTTCTACATCGTGTCGAAACTATTTGAATTTCTCAAAAGTTTCCGACTTGTGTTTGATAAGATACACATAACCATAACGCGATGCATCATCTGTAAAGGTTACAAAGTATTCATATCCACCTCTAGCCTGGCTAGACATGGGCCCGCATACATCACTATGAATGAGGGCTAACAGCTCAGTGGCACGTACACCCTTACCACTAAAAGGTGTTTTAGGTGTTTTACCTAACAAACAAGATTCGCAGACATCATATAAATTATGATCAAATCCGTCCAAGTATCCATTCTTCGAAAGAGTGGATATACGAGTCTTGTTAATGTGTCCCAGATGAAAATGGCACAGATAAGTCTCATATATTTTACTCAATTTAAGCCTTTTGTTTGTCATATTATATGTTTGAGATTCTTTTATATTCAAAATATAAAGACCATTATTAACATCTTCTGTACATATCAAAATATCATCTTTATATACAAAACACCCAGTGTTCCGGAATACAAAGGTATACCCGCATCGGGTCAAACTAGATACAGAGATGATTTTCCTAGTCAAACTAGGTACAAAATAATAGTCACCTAATGTAATTACATGCCCCGATGGCAGATTCAAAACATAGGTACCAACGGCCAAAACAGCGACTCTCGTCCCGTTTCTGACTCGTAGGTTGATCTCAACTGAAACCAGTCTCCTGCTAATCTGCAGATCCTGCACATCAGTACATATGTGAGTACCACATCCAGAATAAAAAATCCAATTTTTAAAACTAGTAGTGGACATGTTTATTTCAATAACAAACATACCTGAAGCCGGAGCCTTGCCCGCCTTCGCTTCCTTCAAGTCTGCCTTGTACTCACGGCAGTCACGCTTTTAGTGACTCCGTTTGCCACATTGTAGGCAGAAGTCTTTCTATTTGACCTTTGTCTTACCATGATACTTTGACGATTTAGCCTTGCTCTTTTTCTTCTTTTTCTTCACACCCTCAGAAGCCTTCGGCCAAGCCTTGGCTTTATGGGATGTCGAAGTAAGATGCGCCTCGCGCTTCCTGCCCTTCAGAAGCTCTGGCTCTGCTTCTTTCATCATTGCCATTAACTCTCCAACAGTCTTTTCTTGGTTCATCATATTCTAGTTCATGACGAATCTGGCCTAGCAGTCGGCAGAGACTGTAAGATCAAATCTATGGAAGTCTCGGGCTCGAAGGTAATGCCCAACTGACCTAGCTGTTCGATGTCAGCAATCATCTGCGACACATAGTGTTCCACAGATGTACCCTCTGACATACACGAACAAAAAATCTTATTTTGCAAATCGTACTTCTGATATCTAAGGTTAGATACGTGAAGATCCTTCAATTTCAACATCATACTATAAGGATGCAATCCTTTTGTTCTGACGACGAAACTAAGGAGTCATTGCAGCAAGCATGACAGAATGAGCAGTAAAGTTATCACCACGATGAGTCTTCCAAAGCTCATGCTCTACTAGATGCCCAAGTCCGGACTTAGGCCCGAGAGGTTTCTCTTTTACATAGAGTAACTTCTCAGCACCCAGGACTATCTTGAGATTCATTTCTCAGTCTGGAAAATTGGAGCCGTTAAAGAGATTATTGCCAATGATTTTGTCTCTAACGTTAATCTTTCCAGCCATCTTGATTGCTATAGTCCAACTATCCTATCAACGATTTTGAGTACACTCAAAATGGAATGGTTACTATAGTCCAACTATATAACCAACTACAAGTGGAGTAGTGTCTTGTATAGTCTAACTATTCAAAGAAAGTAATAAAATAATATTAGTCAAACTAATATATATAATGAGGTATAATAATAAAAGAGCGTGCATTAGCGATTCAACGAAATTGCAAATTTAATACTAGCCTCCCACTAATTTTTGGCGAGCCTCTAACCTTCTGTTGAGTACTCCGGAAACCTAGTTTCTTAGTGGGCTAGGATCCCGTTAAATAATACACAACCTTGACTTTGGCCAACAAGCTGTATAAAACTTAACTAGGTAGATCTCTAAGATCAATTGGATCCCATCCAATTCCTAGATCCGGTAGGTGGACCTCAAAGTCCAAAACATATATCCAATATATATCCTACCCTTTTTCCTCTGAATCAACTAAGCCTTGGTTTTGGCTCAAAAAACTTAATGATTCCAGTTAAGCGCGACCCATTGACAGTGGAAAAGCTTCTTAATCACGTCGATGTACATAAGTGACCTTGACTTTGGCCAACAAGTCACAACTGCCCATGACATGCGATGTAAAACAAAGCTTTCGTGGTTCAAACACATCCGCGATGGAAAATGATCTTGACTTTGGCCAACAAATCAAAGCCAATCTTGGATCTTGAGAGAGAACCACTCAATGGAAGGAAAAACGCTTAATATAAAAGTGAGGGTGTTTTTCGTAAATTGGCAACCAATTAATTATATTTGATTAGGTCTCATCATACACCCTTAAACATGCATTCTAAAAGAATAATAATGCGCGATAGATTCAATAATGATATGCATATGGATATATACAAATTTGTTCATAGAACGAATCTCTCCATTTCCTCTCTCCCGCTAGCACTTTACATTCTTCTAACCAATTACATAACAATACAAGAAACCTCATTTATATTGAGGGGAATTGGTGAGAAGAGAAATACAATGAGATAATGAGGGGATAGGCTGGACACGCATGTCCAATTTCAAATAAATACCATATTTACAATAATTTCCAAAATTCCCCCAATCATCTAATATTCACCCGATATACATTATTCAACAGATACATCCAAGTATTCACACATAGCATGTTGTCAATCAATCTAATCCAATTAATTAATCTTTAGTTAATGACCATCCAATGTTCATACAACGATTTGATTTGTGCGAGTCCAACTCGTTTAAGAATAAATACTCAAAGTAAGTATTCTTGAATTATATCGAACTACAATTTTAAATCCAATTTAAATTGTATCCAATACTAATTCATGTTTAATTCCAAATTAAAAAATTACACTTATAATAATGTCTTTTTAGACTTGGATTCCAAATCCAATCCAAATGGGTCTCAAAGGCCCAATTAGCATCCAATGCCGATTCAATTAAGTCCAATGGGCTTTTAATTAATTCTTTAGGCATGGACTTTGGCCATTATAGATCCAACCCATAATGCCTTGACCCATATAGGAATCATCATATGACAAAAATTAATTTTGGCCCATTAGGCCCTATTAAATAATAAAAGGCCCAAAGTCATATTTTGGACTTTATGGAAATGGTTTAGGCCCAATTGGATCCAACCCAATTGTTCAAAACCATACTTGGCCCAACTATGCGCATTAGCCCAAATACAACCAAATTAGATTAATATATTATTCCAAATATCACACTAATCCAATTAAAGTGTAATTAACAAAATTAATCAATTAATCTAATATTTCCAAAACATTAATTAATCTAATTAATCATGCTTAATCATTCCAATTCATGTCCAACAAAAATTGAAGCAAAATCAATTCTCCAACATGCTTACATACTCACGCAATAGCAAGAAATAACATTCAATTTTGATTTCAATCCAATTAAATCAACAATTAACATTCATTTCATGTTTTAACACATCCAATTGTCAAATTTCAAAAAATCACCATGAGATTATCAAAGGTTCATGTTCGGGCAAGGTATAAAAATAACCAACAATGCATAACTCTAAGTTATCATCATCCAACATTAACCAAACACTCAATTTAGAAATTTACATGCTCCAAGCAAAATTCCCAATTTAAAGTTCATAAACCCTAGAATTCAAATCATGCTTAGAAGGCTGTGATACCATTGTTAGTGTCTCTAAGACAAAGCCCAAGATCCTAAACATGATTTGTAGTGTGAATTATCAAGTAGAGTTACAGAAAAAAAATTACATTGATCGGTTAAGAAATTTCCAAAATTTCCTTTGCATGATGAAGCTCCAAGCTTGATTTGAGTTGTTAAACTCTTGGGTGAGTTTCCCTATCACCTTGATTCAACTCTCCAAGTGCTAGCTTGATGAATTTTTAAAGACAAAAATTCAAGAAGAAGAGGGAGAAGCTCATGGTTTTGGAGGAAATGGAGAAAGTGAATAATAGTTTCTAAAACTTGTTTCCAAAACATTAGTTGTTATGTTGATAAAGAATCCAATTAATGTAGCCAACTACACACATCAACTTTTGACAAATGATGTGAGTCATGGGTCCTACCCATTTAAATTCAAAATTTAAGTTGGCTTGATCAAAATACAACTTAGTTTGGGCTTGGGTTCGTTTAATTCTGAATTAAACGAATTTACCGTCACTAAATAATTAAATCCAATTTAATTAATTAATTATGCCCCGTAAAATTATTATGATAGTCGCTTACGAATTAATTCTAAATTAATTTGTTCGCTCGAATTAAAATCCAATTTTAATTCCATATTGAAATCCAATTTCAATTAATATATCTGATATATTATTTTAGCCCAAATAAATAAAAAAAATAGAAAAATCCAATTAACTATTAAATTTATTTTATCGATTAATTCTAAATTAATTGCATTCTCTCTTCTAGATGAATTTAATCCCAGATAAATTCTTACCGCAATTAATCCCAGATTAATTTTCTCTCTCATAATTAATCTCATATTAATTCTATTCGAGTGAAATGTCATTGGTGAATCTTTGGGAAGCAACTCAAGAGATTCCTGGATATGTTGGCAGTAAATACGGTCATCGGACTATCTAAACACGTGCATACCCCGTACCTCGTTCTCACTGATTTACAAGACATGGTTGGCTTCTAGCAAAGCACCGTGCATACCCAATTCTCCAGAAATATCCACCGAGGAATATTATATGTATCAGGCGTAGTAATACAATGTATTACGTAATATGATCCAGTATCGGATGTCACATGCTAGTCCTAGGGCTGACGCTGTCTCTACCTCGTACAAAGCATATATCGGATCCCGCATAACTATTCTCTGTAATCGGATAATCATGACCTAGTCATACTATCCCGATAGTTGCAGCATTTAAGAGTACTAGTACCGTATCCTGCGTGACCATCATCTCCATATGACTGAAGTGATACTCCCATATTGACATCACACCCAATACACTATGATTCTCAGTAAACCCAGCAGAGGCATACACAGAACCTGTTAAAGCTCCTGACGACCAATGCTAAAGCAAACTGATTGTCCAAAGTAATAGCGATGCAAGTCTCAGGTTAAAGATCACATACACCTACCCTGATTCGGATTCCCATAGACATGTAGTCATAATACCAATGAGACTCTGAGGGGGTCTATCCATAGTGAAGATGTTCCCGGTCCAACAGCTAACCAAACCTCTTATCACACTTGCATAAGTATCCAATACTTAAATATATGAGAACTATGTCGTTAAGGTTCCATAACCCGCACAAGTGTAATACTAGTCTATTATGCATTATCGATGTCCAGTCTCGATAATACTTAGACTATGGATATTTAATGATTAAACCGTTCGTGGATTAATATTGTCTCATATCTTATTAATCCAATTTAACCATATGGACTTTTATCATTAATTATCCAAGTAATCTAATTACATAATGATAAAATAGGAATTTCCTTTTGTCACATAGTTAATTTGTACCAAAACGCAATGTCTTTTACAAATAGTGATGCTATGAGTCATAATTATCCAACAGTTATTCCACTAAAATCTCGAGGTTGAACTCCCATTATCGTAGATGGATAAAATAAACCAAACAACTTCGGTGTCCATTGATATAGTCATTACATATGGATATTGCCCATCACAAATATCTCATAAATAGAGTCGGGTCAAAAGTCCGTTAAACCCCTCTAAATATCTTGTCTCTTGAGCACCATTGATTCTATAATGAACAATTAATTCATAACAATTATGAATATAAAACTTTCTATTCGTAATAGAAAAGTTTAGCGCTCAAATTGTTCAAATCCCAAATCAACTCTTAAAAGAGATACTCTTCTGCTTCTTGTAAGAAGAAGTGAATTCCATATCTATGTAAAACGTTCCCTGCTACACACCAAACCATATCCCCAAAATACGTAGTTATTAACCGGGAATGCAACACCAACCTCACCATAGTAAATCAAAGGACATAGTCTATCATGCAGGAGTTCGTAGTACACTCAGGATTAAGATCGAATCCATATATGACCATCTATTAGATAAAATGAATTTATTCGGTTAACAGATATTAAGAGAAATTCATATTTATCTGAGTCCAGTCCTATATGATCTCATCATACAAGGTTCCTCCATTCCCATGTCACTACATGAACGATCCCGGATCAAGGTCATCATACAAGTATAGAATGGACCGCAGCTATAGATAAACCATAAATAAAGTACCATATTTGTTTGCTCTCTCTAGACAATTTAGATTACTAACTTCAGACTTAAATCCTTTTGTGCATCAAATATACACTAAGTCTGAAGGTACAATAGTAATCAAGGTATACAAGACAATTGGACAATATGCGATATAAATCAAACAACTTTGATAAAATGAATAATGCATTTATTATTATTACAATAATCTATTCTGTTTACAATACATGAAGCTCTAGGACATAAATCCCAACATGAAGTACTTAAAGAGGTTTGTTGACAAGATGAACACCGTTAATAAACTAGACTCAAAGTTAGCAGCAACCTGCTTCTTCAGTGGATTATTTAGTAGGTCCTAAATTCAAAAAGAGTTCCTGAAGACACCTCCATATGACAGGTTAGAAGTACGGATCAGAGTCGAGGGCCTGCTGAAGGTAAAGGAATACAAGATAAGGATGTCTCAAGCTGATGCTATCGTGGTGACAGATCAAGGCCACAACAACAAAACCAGAAATGAGTAGATTCAAGACTCGAGAAACAAGGAGTCAGAGAGAGACATAAATGGAGTCAGGACCTAAGAATATACTGAGGGAATAGGAAGATATGAGTTCGAGTCCAAGCGGTGTAGGTGGGAAGATGACGGGATGTTGTATAAATTCACCCTACTACGGGAACATATCTTCCATAAGGTTAAGAACCAAAGTTTGCTGAGGGAAGCACAACTAATAAGAGTGTCAGAAGTATACCGAGTCAAATGGTTGTACTGTGAGTTTCATAAGGAAGTAGGACACACCACTGTCAGATGTAAGAACTTGTACCGACAGTTGAAAGCAATTATGAAGATGGACAGGTTGTTGGAATATTTGAAAGGGAATAGCCAGCTGGTGGCCGGAGCTCTACCTTGGGAAGTCAATTACCAGCAACACCAGAGTCATATAAGCACTCAATAGGGATTTGAGGAAACACCAAACATCATCTCAGGACATATTCGGGGACAAGCACATGTCTCATGTGTAGATATGGACATGCCTGAAGAAGGGCCCGAGAAACAGAACATATTAGAGCACCAACTTACAGAAAAATAGGATCGGCTGAGGGCTCTCAGATTTCAGGTAAACTGTATTAGGTCAGGAGCGGGACCTTCTACCTACTCGGTGACACACTCACAAAGTGGTCATTTACTCTGAAGTATAAGAGTGTCGAAGTAATAAAATAACTTGGGGTCGATCCACATGGAATAGATTTAATAGGATAAAATAATAATTCAACTAATAAAATAAAATAATAAAATAAAATACTAGGGTTAGGGGATCCACTCTTGAAATTTCAAATATAAAATACTTTTTACTTTTTATAAAATATAAATTATAATTATTTCCTAATCAATTTATTTCATTATCATCATGTATTAATTATGTCAACACAAGTAATTCGTCATGTCGATAATTAGTCATGCCAAGGTACTAAATATGCCAAATCATATATAACCAGCCATAAAGGCGGTGATAACATTTGGCTATAACAAGTCCAGTTAGGTACTCAATTATTCCAAATATATAAAACCAATCATATTGGCGGTACCTTATTATCTATAATTAATCCAGATCTTTAATAGTCCACTATCTCTTATTTATGGGATTCAAGTATTATCTGTACCAATCGGGGAATGTCTACAGCTAATCAAGAGTCCTAAATAAACCGATAAGTGTATGAATTTTATTTGGGAATTTATCATAATTTATAAAATATAATATAAATAAAAATCACATATATTTTCATACAATTAGTTTCACCCTTTACCCAGCATGATAAAAATTAACAGAACAAGATATATATAAAAACACTTATAATTTTATTAATAAAAGAAAAATAAATTACAAAAGAAAAAATACACACAAGAGCTCATCCCACAAAGTCTCAGAGACCTGTGGAAATTTTGCTGATTTTCTAAGGTGCTGAGCACCTCTATTTATAGTAGAGGGCTCAGCACCCTCCATGCAATTTGAAAATTGTAAAATTGGGGGGAATTGCAAATTACAAAATTGCTAAGCTCCTATATTTTTTATTTATTTTTCTTTATTTATTTTTCATCATGTTTTATTCTTTAATAATTACATATAATACACTTAGGATTATTCATCAATTTCGGCCTTGAAAAACTCAGAATTAGAAAATCTTGTCAACAACAAAGTTGTAGATCTTTAGTCTTCTTTCATCTGGAACTAGAATCACCTCAATCTGATATTGGAGTAAGAAGTTATGGCCAAAATAATAAAATTATGCAGGGCTGAAATTTCTGAATTTGTACACTGTTAGGACGCACTTTCAAGTTTTTGCATCCAAAATCCAAATGTCATGTCCATTTTCCTAGTTATGCATCCAAAGTATTATTTCATCTACATAAGAAATAAAAATAACAATAAAAATATATAAAACATAAATTTAATTATTATTTTATAAATATGCTAAATAAAATAGATTAATGAAACTATAAGTGTAAAATGATTAATTTTTCTTTTAATAAATGTGCACTTTTTAGTGGTCATCACACCCCCCAACCAGCTTATTACTAGTCCATAGTAATTTAAGCGAAGACTAAAAGAAAAAATTGTTATTTAAGTTAGTAATTTTTTATTTCTTTCTAAATTATCAAATAAGTAAATCCTCTTGTACATTTTACCATTTTTTCATATACACATGAGACAAAGTATCAATCCTTTCATTGTGCCCACAATATTCACAGGTCTTGTAGAAAAGATAGTAGTATTTTTATCCTAAAGTTATATCAGAATTCACACCTTTTGGCAATTATAGTTTATTTATATATAAAAAAGTTTTTTTTAATAATAATTCATCTTTAACCCTTGTAACAAGCTTTAGGCCAGTGACTCCAAAACTAGTTGGCTTTAGGGCACTATCAAGCATCGTGACATAAACAGATTTTCCAGCATCTCGACGAAAATAAAGTCTTACGGTTTAAAAATATCAACATCATTTTCGAGCATCGAGATGGAAACATATCATCAAACACCTCGACGGAAACATATTCTTTATCCTTTATAGTCAAAATCAAAATATCTGAAATTTTTATTTCTTTCTTCTCTTTCTTTTCAAAACATCTTTATTCCACGAATCAAATACCAAGTCCTCAAAAAATAAATCAAAATATCTAAGCGGAAAAACAAAAACAAAGATAACTGTTCATAATTCAAACTATCAACATCATAGAATTACTCGTACCTCAAAACACATTGAATTCACATCACATACATATTCATATGTGTATATAAATAATATACTTTCAACTTAGTATACATATATACATACATATTTCATAACATATAAACATTTAGCAATAATTCGAATCACCCATATCAAATCAAAATCATTGCACATCATACCATATACCAAAAATCAAATCCAGTTACAAACATGAGACTTATATAGTCTATACGCAACATAAAACTTACTAAGACAATCAGATACCCTGTAGTTGTAGTCACGGACATCTAATCATTGGCTTTGATACCACAACTGTAACACCTCACTAGAGGCAGGGTGCTATTGGCAGGAGACACGATTAATTCATCTCCATAAGCCTCTAAATTTATAATAAAAAAAACGAACATGATGTATCCTAAAACTAGACAACCTGGAACAAAAATTCAGCATCAAACGAAACCTACAATAGACATCAAATATATAAAATGACATGAGGTCAATAATAAACTCATCAAACTCAAAATCAACACTTTAAGGCTCTAAACAACAACGTCAATGCAATCAAAACTTTTACTTAATAATACACAACATTGTGCTCAGCATGAAAAATACATAATAACCAAATATCCTAAACCTTTAAGACTTCTCCTAGGACACTTGTGAGGGTGACTACAACTTGGGTGATCCGTGTCTAGAGCATGACTTCCAAAGCTGAAGTGGTTGACCTATCTGGTAGCCAACCTGTAAAACTAGCAAACTGGATTGGTGTGAGTTAAAAAAACTCAGTAAGTAACAATGCTCGTATTAAAAACACATCAGAAGTTTGTCAGCGTTACCAAGTTGTTACGAGATTAGAATCATCAAATTTTACTTGTAACTTATATTCATTGCACATGCCAAATCATTTTATTTTTGTATATATATATATATATATATATTATATATATATATATATATAATAATATATATATATATATATATATATATATAATATCCATATATTCACATGTTTATATATGTGCCAATCTAATAACCAAACATTGAAAGCACATAAGGCAAAGATTCGAATATCATAGAGTAAATCATTTAACATTAATTCATTTCAATCACATGAAATATGCAATCACATATTTATACTTTATCACGAATAAATATCTTTGAAATATCATCAAATCAGTAAGCCAAACAATATTTCTTCGATCCGATACACACTTTTCTTCAATTCTGATAGCCTTACGATAGCTTAACATTCGTGATTCATATGCATTCATATATATCATAGCTCACTTATCTTATATTCATGCAAAATACAGTTTCAAAATTCATACATATATACATGCGTACCAAAAACAACTTAGCAAACACACTTTGCAGCATCTTATACTCACACCGGTTTTCAAGTCATTCATTCACTCCACGTAAACATACACAATTCATACATATCACGAAATCTATAATACACACACACATACACTCAGACATATATATAATCATCATGTAACTAACAACGAAGCATACACAATAGTCCAAACATCCAAGAACAATCAACCAAAACAACACATGCATATGAGCTGACTTATGCATACAATGCTCGTACGGGACTCATTACATATTTAGAATAGGTATGAGATGAATGCCGTCCGAAAAAATTCCTAACCAGCTCAGCCACTACACTACGAAATTACCAACCCATTAAACATACACACATGTACACATATCACGTAACACAACTGATAACATGATTTCTCATAAACAAGCACATACATGACAAACACTCCAAATCACCATCTAAATACTCATATATATATATATACATATATTTGAAACATATAAATACACATTACTACGAATTCAATTACCATACCCTTTAACAGTCCTCATATATTTTACTTATCGATCATACATACTCAGTTTCATATTTTCTATCTGGAAACCATTGATAAATGTAATATCCCGAGTTTTTCGGAATACTATTGGAATGTTTCCAAATTAAAGATAAGGATTTGGAATGAACTGATAATCGAAAATTGGAATTTATATATTGGGAAATAGTTCGGAATATTTTAAAGTGAAGCTTGGTCGCGTTGGAAAACATGTGGTTTCGAGAACTAGTTACGTGATTTTCTGATTGCATCATTCTACGCGTAAAAGATTCTTATTTCGCCTATAAAACTTTCAAACGAACTCCGATTGAGTTGATTCTTGAACCATCAGACTATTTTTTCCGAGACGAACAACTTTCATGTTGAAAAATTTTTAAATTAGTATCAGAAGGGCTTAAAAATGCGAAATTTCTAGAAAGTTCCGTGATAAGTGCTTGAATGTAAATTTTGGGGGTCTTAATGTAAATTTCAGAAACTTCTCTATATATACATCTAAGTTTCAAGAAATTGCTAAAATAGCATATGCTTCACACATCTCCCATTTGATCCTCATTCTAAAAAATAAACACATGGATGGCATCTAGTTGTGCCGGCGACCAGCCGACTACCGCCGATCGGCATGTGGGTACATGGGAAGGGTCCAACCACCGTGCATCTGCTGGTGGCCGACGACGAGGCAAAGACGCTGACGAGCGGTGAGAAAGAGAAGAAAATACGTGATTTGTGGGTATTCCGATCCCGACTCATCGTTTCATTTCATGGCCCGAGCCACCGGCCAAATCGAAGCTCTCGAAGAGTATTACAAGGTTGCGGTATCAATTTTTCGAAATGGCACTTGGTTTCACGTGAATCAAGAGAAGAAAATTCGGATGAATAGTGACCTATGATGAACATTGACTCCGATCAGAATTTCATCGATTATAGTGCGTTCGTGGGATCATTTGAGTCCGTATATGGCTTCAAACTCTCGATGTGACTAACACCTATGCAATGAGTTCTCAGATTATTCATTTCGTAATTTTTACATATATGCATGTATGGAGACAATTGAATGGTTTAGGATAATTATATGACAAATTTGAGAATGGATTTCGAGATAGTGTATAGTTGAGTTAGTCGACCATCACAAGTATGGATTTTCGTTATTGCCATGATATGACGTGAGTAGTTTAATGATGAAAATGTATGTATGTATGTAATGTATGTATTTATGTGTCTTGAAGTGGAATGTTCAAGGATGATGTTATGATATGTATTTTGAAAATATTGAGCAGTTAAATGGCTACATGTATGTATTGATGCATGTAACTATATGAACTTGTAATGTTATGTCTATGTATGTATGGATGCAAGGGTATGAACCTGTATCGAAATGAATGCATGTATATAATTAATATTGGAAGGTATGAGTATATGAACATGTATTCATATATGCACATTATGTCAAGTCATGAAGATTGATTAAGGCTATGGTACTTGAATTCGAAGTAATTTGTATATTCGTATGTTTCAAACATGTTGTAGGACACATAAATTGGCGATGATGTTCTAGGCTCGCGACCTAGTTGGGTGTACGGAGTAGCCCACAGGGAAATTAAACCGAAGAAATAACATGGAGTCGCCACCCGGTGTGAACCGGGAAAATGATTAAGGCTGCACTCACCCCTCTCATGGGAAGACCTCAAACCGTTGGGTTCAGAATGGTCCCTTACTTATGCCACTTGTAATGATATGATTTGTGGAATAATCTAACCAAACCTAAGCAACATATATTTCCAAGGATAATCTACTTCTAAGTTCATGCATAAAAAAATAAATTGGAATAACGGCAAGCATATAATTTCATAAACACATTATATTGATAAACACAGAGACACAAATAAACAATCATTATACAAGCATGCATATTAAAGAGAGGCAATTAAGTGCATAAATATTGAAGAGAGCTAATCTAAACATATGATGGAGAAGGGAATGACTAGGGGAACAAACATGCATGAAAAATGATAAAGGAATCTGTCCAGTGTGTGCGCGTTCGTGTAGCGTTCGTAAACGCGTTCGAACGGTAAACATAATACAAGCGTTCGAGTAGCGTTTGATAACGTGTTTGAACGATAAACAAAATGTCCGTGTTTGTATAACATTTGATAACATATTCGAACGGGAAGAGACCTGATGCAATGATACAATAAAATGCATGTGCGTTCGAGTAGCGTTCGTAAACGCGTTTGAACGGTAAACAGAATGCAAGCATTCGAGTAGCGTTCTGAGGCGCGTTCGAACGGAAATAAGACAGAATACATACGCTCTTGTAGTGTTCATAAACGTTTTCGAACGGAATAAGACAGAATACATACGTTCGTGTAGCGTTCGTAAACGCGTTCGAACGAGATGAGACAGATACATATGTTCATGTAGCGTTTGGAAACGCGTTCGAACGAGATTGCTAAAATGGCATCTGAAATGACACAAACACATATATGGATAAACAAATACAATGTAGGACCTCGTCCAGTGCGGCAAGACATCGTGGAAAATGTAAACTTTAGGCATTTCCCTCGAATAGAGGACTTTAATCCACCCTAGTTAGCCCATGCACACAAGAATGCAATGCATGCGTAAATAAAACAATGATATGCAAATGGTAAATGAAATAATAAAGGCGCGGCAAAACATCGTGGTAAAGGTAGCCTTCATGCATTTCCCTTGAATAGAGGACCTTTAATCCACCATAGTTAGCCCATGCGCATAATGTTACCATGCATATAAAATAAAGGCAAAAATAATATAGGACCTCGTATGCTCGATTAAACATATCTCACATTCAATCAAACATACTCCGTCCGGTGCGGCAAAACGTCGTGGCAAAGGTAGCCCTTGGGCTTTTTATCCCTCAAAATGGAGGACCTTTAATCCAACTTGATTCGCCCATGCGCACTATATCATCATGCATAAATAAGTAACATGCATAAAGTAATAGCATACTAACGGCTAAATCATGCTTAAAAAATAAAATAACATACTAGCAACCCAATCATACTCGAATACAAGGTGGATGAAACGAAATGTGTGAATCTCTCAAGTGATACATGGCATTGTATCCCGAGTATAAACTGCAATACCGTCCATTCGGATTCGGCTACGGAATTTACGTCCGGGTTTCCATCCAATATACCACAAGAGAGAACACATATTCCATTCATTCAAGGACCACAACATATATCAACAAACGACTCTCATGCGAGGGAATTCAAATACACAAAAAAAAAGAATAAATAAGAAGAGTGCCCTCAGGTCTAACCTCTTAAGTTGTCTCTCGAAAGTGCGTTACATGGCCGTCGGAAGGGTTGGTGCTCCGCAACTCCTCCGGTTCACTGCTTCGCTGTTTTGAGCTGTCATTTCCTCTATTTTGCTGCTATTTTGCTGCTGTTTCTTGCGGTAATTTAAGGGTTTTAAAGTGTAGTTTTTTGGGTCACTGTTTTGCTATATTAAGGGACCATTTTTTGCTAATATTTTCGGTGTTTGGGGGTGATTTTTTGGTCACTGTAGTCCAATATTGGGGAATGTTTTCGGTGGTTATGGTGGTATGTTTTAAGGCAGTTTATTCGGTCACTGCAGGGATGTTTTAAAGGGCTGTATGCGTGTAAGGAATGAGTGTTTAAGGGTGATGTTTTCGGTTGCTAGAGGGAGGAGGAGAAAAGAATTATTTTGCTTGCTATTGTCATTTTAGGCGTGTAGAGCTAGGAGAATGCAATGGTTGGATTTGTGTTTCTTTTATAGGCAAAGGCTAGGGTGTCTCTTGTTTGAATATGAAAGGGAATCATGCAACTATGGGGGAATATTTCTAATTAGTATCTCACAAGGAAATCATCTAATTAAATTAGGGAGGTGATTTATTCAAATTAGGAATGGATTTATTTGATTTGTTTTAATTTCACCATGTGTTAAATATGTGTTTTGTTATTTTTTGGTGGGTTTTGGTGGGCTAAATAGGATTGGGCGTGAGGCTAGCAACAAAACCAGAAGTACCGACACCGTTCGAACGCCGATTCGAATACCACATGAACACCCACAATTTGCTTGACGTTTTAACGTGTTTACGAACACAGCACGAACGAAAGCAGTGAACATGTGAATTGAATTCGATGACATAATTATTCTGAATTTCCCCTTCCGACATTCGTTTTCCCGCGACTTCCGCAAACAAAATAGTAGTGTCTGACCGGCGTAAACACACGCGTATAACGCAAGTGCACGTATCGTTCAAGTAGTATAAAAATATCGATCCCACGTGGACTTAATTCCTACTGTTGTTATTAATTATTGAATCTATTTATTTACAGATATCTAATTGAGAGAGAAGAGATTGATTACTTGATTGATTTGATTGATTGTAGAATTGATAAATAAATAAATAAAAAGACAAAAGAAAATACTAAAGAAAATAACAAAAGACACAAAGATCTAGGGTTGTGAATCATTCTAATATCATTTGAAAGATGAAGTGTTTATTTAATGTTTGTGTAATAAATCGGTTTACTAACCTGGAACACTAAATTATGCAAAAGCCTCTGTCGATGGTCAGACGTAAATACCCAGTTTAACCCAATTGAACCATATGTCTATGTCAACCAAATTATCTGGATTCATTAAGTTTAAGTTCCAATTATGGCTACCCCCGCCCGACATGTATATGTCTATCCTGTAAGGAAATCTATTAAAGAGTTATCTATCCTCAAAGAAGATCGTGGGCTATTAAGTCTAAGGCTGAAACCTAAAATCCCTATGTCTAGTTCATTTTAGATTTACCACATCAATCTTATTGGTGATCAGACAACAAGAAGCATTAAGCTTAAGACTTAATACGTAAACCTTTAAATTACCCAAACTATAAAATAACCCCTTATAAACCGGTGATATTAGAATTCATCACAACCCCAAATAACTAACACATAACTAGGGCTAATAAAAACTTAAAAGTAAAAGACATAAAGTAAAAATGCTGAAAAGTAAAAGACATAAAGTAAAAGTTGAAAAGTAAAATAAAATAAAATGCTAAGGTAAAAGGAATTACTTTTACTATTTACTATTTTAGATATCTCCCATAAAATAATATATAAACTTGTGATAATATTACCAACCGACCAATCTGGCGGTATCCTTTATTAGTCAGGTTTAAACCAGATTAAAATGAATTACCAACCGACCAATCTGGTGGTATCCTTTTTAAGTCATTATTTTAAATAGTGAATATATTTTTTTTAAGGGAGATTAATCTAAATAGTAACAGTAAAAGAATTACCTTTCACCCTAGCTGGGGAAGTTACCTCCTCATGGTGAATAGTAAAAATTATAAAAAGTAAAAAAAAGTAAATTACTAAATTAACAAAACGTAATTAAAATTATTTACAAAACTAAAAAGAGATAAACTCTCATTTACATCAAAGAGATGAGAGAGAGTAGTGCCTCTAAAACTGAAATCTCGAGCTCAATTTATAGGCGCGGATAGGCATCAGGCGTCGCGACGCTGAAGCATTTGGCATTGCTATGTCAGCTTCTGTCGAAGTGGCACGCTCTGGTTCGTCGGTTGCAGATTCTGGATAAGATGATAAGGGACACGTGGCGAGGTTGTTGGAGACTCAATTATTGTGACACGTGGCGACTTCTGATTGGTCGGCTAGATTCTTATCTGCCATGTGTTAGATAAGGATTAGATAGCCAATAATTGATGCTCACGTGGCGGTGATGTGGCAACACGTGGGAAAGGGATTGTCGGCATCGTAGGATTGTGACACTTGGCACTTCCTGATTGGCTGATGATGACGTGGCGGTGAGGTGGCAGTTTGACTTGGTCAACCTAGTGATGTGGCTGATGATGTGGCAATTACATGGAGTGACACGTGGCACATGTGGCGATGATGACTGTCGGCATCGTAGGATGATGACATGTGGCACGACGCATTTTAACAGATCGGCTGTGATGGTGACACAGGGCACGGCGCACGTTAGCAAAGTCAAACTTTTCTCAGATTCTGATTTGTGGACCCGGCACACGTTGGCACTGTTTGACGCATGTTAGGCGTCGAGACGCTGAAAGTCTTGGCGTCGCGACGCGAGAAATTACCAAAATGTCATTTTCGTCCAATTTTCACTATTTTGGCCCAAATCACCTCCAGAGTGTCCTGAAACTTTATTTATCTACAAAATAACACAAAACATATCAAATTATTAACAAAACGCAAGAAACTATACAAAATATTAGGTTAAATGAGTGGGAAATAGTGATAGATTTACCACTCATCACACCCCCAAACCTAACATTTTCCTAGTCCTCGAGCAAAACACAAAATAAAATAACATAATAAAATTTAACTAAGCCACTTTCGTAGGGATTACGGTTGCATTTAGCGTATGCAACAAGCCTTTAAACCCCTAGGTGTCCCTAGTGGACGAGTTGTAGTCTCGTGAGGGTTTACAGCAATGCTACCCACAAACATTTTATAAAAGTAAAAAGGTAGTGAAACTAATGCACACAAAAGCAAAAAGACAAGAGAAAAGAGAATATAGAAGTTAGTGACTAATCAGGTGAAACTTATACTCCAATTATTTTTACCATTCTTCATATACACAGCCAACAAGATATTAATCAACTCATTTTTGCCCACAACAGTCATAAGTGCAGTTGATAAGAGAGTAATATTTTTGTCCTAAAGTTCTATCAGATTTCACACCTTTTGGTTGCAATGGAATAATTTTTCTGATTTTTTCTTTGATTTTTTCTCTATTTTTTATTTATATACAATATCTTCGATCTATGTAACGAGTGTTGGGTCGGTGGCTCCCAAACCAGTTTGCTTTAGGGCACCAGGTGTTAAGACACCCCTACGGACTTAATTACTCAGACTTCAGATATATATATATTTTTGCAGCATCTTTGATCCATGTAGCGAGCTTTGGGCTAGTGTTAAAACACCCTTACAGACTTAATAACTCGGATCTCGGATTTTTTATTATTTTTTTTACTCCACTGCTTTTTGAGATGCTTCCTCCAATTAAACTAGAGCACTGAATATTACAAACTTTTCAATTATAGCTCATGTATGTATGTTACTATATATGTTGATAATATCTGTCAACTGAGCATATGAAGATCCATTTTAGTCCGTTTTAAGGAGAATTCACAAATTAAATAATTCAAAATTAAATAAACAAAAATTAACTTGTTTCAAAAATGGTTTTAGATACGTCTCAGGAGTGGAAACTCCTTACTCAACTATCTCTTACCAATTTCAACTTTTTACTCAAAATAAAAACACAAAATGTTTTTGTAATTTTTGAAAAATTTTCAAATTTTTTTGTATTTTTTGAAAATTTTTGGACTAAAAATAAAAACAACACAAAAACTAAAAACAAGGTACTGATCAACTAATTTCCTCCCCCAAACCTAAATGAGACATTGTCCCCAATGTCTTAAACAGTAAAATGAGAGTTAAGAAGGTCATACCTGGTTAGCTGAAAATCTACAGGAAATTAAAGGTAAAGATCCAGATTAATCCGATGCATCTTACCACGATCGTCCTCGGACCAATTTATCTTTGAAAGGATAGGGTCAACTTGTGGTTAATAGGATAAAAGTTGGTCTAATAGATCCGGAGCAGTTCTGGCAGTATAGATGAGTTCTTTCATAAGTTTTGACACGAACCCATTTCTCCGGGCATCATCAAGAAACACACAAAGAAAATCATAAAATGCATCAACGTTAAATAGTCCAAGCGG